>OX101752.1:42954315-43239082 GCA_944452675.1 Tachina lurida
GTATATTATTCTGCTTTTCACATGCAACATCATCAAATATCATAATTGAATTAGTTTTAGCTTCGTCAGGTGGAATAACTGATTCATTATCTGTAAATGTATAATATCCCATTCCTTTAATTGGTGAAATTAGTTTCTTCAGGTATTCATATTTGGGTTGATATAGAGATTTTGAGTATAAATAGATGTTTTCAAACTTGAGTCCATTAGGACTTTCTAGTAAGCCAATCATAGCCCCCTCTTACCAAATTCTATTCGTGCTCTAATAGTTGGACCATCCAATTGTGGAAAGACTAATGTTATGATTGGCTTACTAGAAAGTCCTAATGGACTCAAGTTTGAAAACATCTATTTATACTCAAAATCTCTATATCAACCCAAATATGAATACCTGAAGAAACTAATTTCACCAATTAAAGGAATGGGATATTATACATTTACAGATAATGAATCAGTTATTCCACCTGACGAAGCTAAAACTAATTCAATTATGATATTTGATGATGTTGCATGTGAAAAGCAGAATAATATACGTACATATTTTTGTATGGGGCGACATAGGGATGTCGATTCATTCTACTTGTGTCAAACTTATACTAGAATTCCCAAGCATTTAATAAGAGACAATGCCAATGTTATTATAATGTTTAAACAAGATGAGACAAATATGAAGCATGTTTATAGAGATCATGTTGGTGGCGATATGAGTTATGAAAAGTTTCATGAGATTTGTCGAGAGTGTTGGAAGGATAAATATGGATTTTTGGTGATTAGCAAAGATAATGAATTAAATGATGACGCTACAGAAAGCAATTTGACTATTTCATAACTATATAAACTACTCTTCATAAACATTTACTTTAGTTATTAATCTAACTTTAAGCTTGATACATCTATTTGCTATAACCTCATCTGATACCTGATAAGCTGATCTGAAAACCAGACCAGCTACCTAATAACCTGATTTGATACCTGATAACCTGATCTGAAAACCAGACCAGGTCCTGAAAAGCTGATCTGAAAACCAGACCAGGTCCTGAAAAGCTGATCTGAAAACCAGACCAGGTCCTGAAAAGCTGATCTGAAAACCAGACCAGGTCCTGAAAAGCTGATCTGAAAACCAGACCAGGTCCTAAAAAGCTGATCTGAAAACCAGACCAGGTCCTGAAAAGCTGATCTGAAAACCAGACCAGGTCCTAAAAAGCTGATCTGAAAACCAGACCAGGTCCTGAAAAGCTGATCTGAAAACCAGACCAGGTCCTAAAAAGCTGATCTGAAAACCAGACCAGGTCCTGAAAAGCTGATCTGAAAACCAGACCAGGTCCTAAAAAGCTGATCTGAAAACCAGACCAGGTCCTGAAAAGCTGATCTGAAAACCAGACCAGGTCCTAAAAAGCTGATCTGAAAACCAGACCAGGTGCTAATAAGCTGATCTAATAGCTGATACCTCATCTAATAGCTGATACCTTTTATTTATTAAACATGGATGAGAAAATTTTAAAACAGTTGGTGTTGACAAGAAATGTCTTGAAGAAAAAGCTTCGTAGTATAAAAACTGGTGAAATAGATACACGTGAACAACTAAGAGATACATTTAAACCTATAACAGAACCACTGAAAGAATTCATAAATAGTTCTAAAAAAATTAAAAGAATTCCCATTAAAGAAGAAAATAAAATGAAGACAGAATTTGAAAATAATACAAGTTTAAAGTCTGAAAAACCATCACTCAAGTTAGAGACAAGTACACCAAAGAAACTAGCAGAAGGAACAATATCTGATAGTACCATATTATTTAACGAAACTAATACTAAAAATGATGATGATGATGATGAAGATGATTTTTACTCACAAACTTCCAATACAGAAGATACTTATACTGATTTATCAGTCTTGGAAGAAAGAAATGAATTAGATACAAACTATGGTCCACATAAAGATTTCAATAATGAATGGAAATTCGGTGATAGTAAACTTACACTTAGTGAACATAAAATACAAGTTGGTGGTCAAATATGGGCTCTAACACCAGGACTATTTTCTCTAATGTTTCATAAAATACCAAAAAATTATGATAAATTTGAACTCGAAATCTATAAAAAGATTTTAATTACTACTAATGCATATAGAAGAGACTATAAACCTGATGGTCAAATTAAGGGTACTAGAGGATATAAATATAAACATATTATTAAGAAATTTATTGACGAGAAAAACCAGGATAATTTACCCGAATCAACAGGATCTAAGCCAAAAGGTAGCTACTTAGGTGATGGAATGATGGAATTTAACATCCATAAGCCCAACTATATATACTGGGATGATCCAAATGAGCTAGTAGATCGACTTCGACTACTGCTCGCATCACAAGCTGCAGGTCATAATAATCACAATAACGAGATTATATCAATTATTGAAGAACTACGTGAAGCTAATATAATACATTAACTTTAATAAAGTATATAAAGCATGTCTGTTGATAAATTTGGACATTATTTAAACGATACTAGCAACATAGTTTCTTTGAAAAATGCACCTAAACTGCTGGGGTT
Source organism: Tachina lurida (assembly GCA_944452675.1). Lineage (NCBI taxonomy): Eukaryota > Metazoa > Arthropoda > Insecta > Diptera > Tachinidae > Tachina > Tachina lurida. Next base: position 42,956,868 of record OX101752.1, read on the forward strand.
CTTTGTGGATACGAACAACAACATTGATGTCCAAAACAAAAGGATCAAAAATGTTGCAAAAGCTGTGGAGGAAAACGATGTTATCAATAAATTGTTTCTGCAAACTCAAATCGAAAAACTAGAAGAGAAATTATTAGCATTCTTTAAGAGAGACAGTACTTTAATTCAAGAAAATATTCAAATACAAATTGAGGATCTACATCGCGAAACAAAATTAGATATAGAAGAAAATTATAAAATTGAAAAAGATATTCTAAAAATTAAAACATCCTTTGAAGAGCAAATTGAACAGCTTAATGAGAAAATTTATAGATTAGAAAATTACATGTTTGTATCAATAGCTGAAAGTGCTTCAACTAGATCACAACACTCTCCAAAAAATCTCTAAAAACAACTTAATGTCTTCAAAAAGAAATTTAGTAAACGAACTCCATAAGCAAGCACGAAAACATTTTGTGCGTCGCAGAGTTGTAATGAAAGGAATAGATGATCTTTGGCAAGCTGATTTAGTTGAAATGGGGAACTATTCTAAAGAAAATAGAAATTATCGATTTTTGCTGACTGTAATTGACACATTCTCAAAATTTGCATGGGCAGTACCACTAAAAACAAAAACTGCACTTGAAACAACCAACGCAATGGAAAATATTTTTGAATTGGGGCGAATACCAAAAAACATACAAACAGATGATGGTAAAGAATTTTTCAACAAACACTTTGAAAAATTAATGCATAAATACAACATTAATCACTACTCAACATATAGCATTATGAAAGCATCAATAGTAGAACGATTTAATAGAACACTGAAAGGAATGATGTGGAAAGAATTTAGCTTTAATGGTTCTTATAAGTGGATTGATATATACAAAGATTTACTTAATACCTACAATAGAAAAGTTCATCGTACCATTAAAATGCCTCCAATTAAAGTCAACTCAACAAATGAGGAAAAGCTGCTAAATACAGTATACAGTCATATGAAAATGTATAAAATGTCAAAATTTAATGTAGGAGATCATGTACGCATAAGCAAATATAAGCATACATTTGAAAAAGGTTATACTCCAAATTGGACTACAGAAATTTTCACAATTACAAGAGTTCAAAATACAAATCCTGCAACATACATATTAGAAGACTATCTTGGTAATCCTATTAAAGGTGGATTCTATACTGACGAACTTTCAAAAACCAGATTTCCAAATACATATCTAGTTGAAAAGGTGCTTAAAATTAAAGGGAAGGAGGTATATGTTAAATGGCTGGGATTTTCTAATCAACACAATTCTTGGATAAGTAAAGATGAAATATTATAGATGGAAGAAAAACTAAATCAACAACAACATCATAGCAAAACAATAATAGCATTAATATTAAGAAACTAATGTTAATTTTAAAATAAGAAAATGAAATAAATATGTAAATTATGCTTATAAACCATACTGTCTACTAAACTTTATTTAATTGTAATCAGTCTGTTATAATGTCAATAACACTTACTCTGAGCTCTAACTCATCAGAATTATCTGCTAGTTACTTTCCTCCTATTGAATTACATGATGCATATGAGTGTGCTCTAACTGATTTTCATTCATACAACAGTATTCCAAATGTAGACACCTACAACAATATGTTTCATATAGGAGAATATACAATAGAAATACCAATTGGATCTTACGAACTAAATGATATAGTTGATTTTATAGAAGAGCAATACAAACTACTCTGTCCAGCAAATAAGATTTTTATTGAAGCCAATAACAATACAATGCAAGTTAAAGTTAATAGTTCCAAGGATACTGTATATTTTAATAAAGACAATACAATTGGAAAACTTTTAGGATTCAATAGCAAAATCCTAACACCAAACCAATATTATTATTCAGATCTTCCAGTTAATATTTTTAAAGTAAATCTCTTGCGAGTTGAAAGTAGTATCGCTATTAACACATATATGAATAGCTCCAAATCGCATACACTTCATGAATTTCCGATTAATGTGCCTCCAGGCTATAAAATAGATGAGGTTCCAAGAAATCTTATCTATTTACCTGTGAACACCAGAGAGATAAGTTCACTAGCGCTGCGCGTAGTTGATCAACACGGTGATTTAATTAATTTCCGAGGAGAGGAAATTACAATACGAATACATTTAAGGCCAACTAAATAATGCTAATATACAACACAAATACCTTAAAAAATATAGCAGCAAGACCAACATCAACATTAAAGCGACCAGTACAACAAAAAGCATTAACAACATCAAATAAAAATTTTCTAAAGTCCTTGAATTTTAAATTGAAGACAAAATGAGTTCAATAATAGATGTCTTAGATAAGCCCTTGTCTGATGAGAATATAATCAAAAAGGACTATCATACATATGTACCATACTTACAATCTTACAACAATAATGATGAAATTAGAATTTCAATACAAAATCAAGATTTGTACGTGCTACCCAGTGAAAGCTACATTTATGTAGAAGGTTTTGTTGCTGATGATAATAACTCTAAATCTTCTTCATCATCGGACAACTTTATATTAAAAAACAACTTTGTGGCATATCTATTTGATGAAATTCGCTATGAGCTCAATGGAATTGAAATTGATCATACAAGATATTTAGGAGCCACAAGCACCATAAAAAATTTGGTTTCTATGTCACCAACAGAAAGCAATGTGATGCAAAATGCTGGATGGAACAAAATTGACGATGTCACTCTTGTAAATGGATTTTTCAATTTCTATGTACCTCTAAAAATGCTTCTAGGATTCGCTGAAGACTACAACAAAGTTATACTAAATGGAAAACATGAATTGATACTCTTGCGCAATAAGAACGATGAAGATCTTGTACGCTCGAGTATTTCTACTAAAAAAGCTAAACTTACAATTTCACTAATCTCATGGAGAATCCCACATGTACAATTATCCGACTTTAGCAAATTGAATATGATTAAAATTATTAACAATGGTGCTTCTATACCTATGGCATTTCGCAGTTGGGATTGTCATGTCAATCCACAATTAAATATGGGAACTAGCCATATTTGGAATGTTAAACTAGCTGCAAATAGAGAACGCCCTCGTTTTGTATTGATTGCTTTTCAACAAGAAAATAAGTTTGTTCATTGTGATTTGACTAATTTAAAAGTACATTTAAATTCAGTCTCATATCCATATGATGACCTTAACATAAAGTTCAAAAATGAACGATATGCAATTCTATATGACATGTATCTAAGATTTCAACAAAGCTACTATATGAAAGAATCTCAACCGCTTCTAACTGCACCAGAGTTTAAGACAAAAGCTCCTATTATTGTAGTAGATGTCAGTCATCAGAATGAATCACTCAATAATGGACCGATTGATATAAAAATAGAGTTTGAAACAGCAACTAATATTGGAGCAAAAACATCAGCTTACTGCATTCTTATTCACGATCGTATAATAGAATATGTGCCCATAAAAGGACAAGTTCGAAAAGTCTTATAAATTGAGTAATATGGAAAACAACATAATTTTTATAGACGTACAAGGTTTCAAAAGTAATTCAAATGGTTTCATCGCAAAAGAAGTAGCAATTGTTTTCAACAATTATGAATATAACAATTTCATTATAAAACCCCCATTTGATATCAAATGCTTATCAATAGAAAAGCAAAGAGAAGCAAAGTGGCTAACAAAAAACTATCATCACCTAAGCTGGACTGCTGGATCAGTTTCATTTCAAAGCGTTTGCAATTTTATAAAAGCCAACGCAAGATGTTCTAAAATTTATGTAAAAGGTGAAGAAAAAAGACGATGGTTGGAAAAAATTTTATGCCGAAAAATTTCTAACATTGAGGATATAGGCTGCATCAACTTTAAACAAATGGAAATCAAGTATCCAGAATATTTTTATTGTAATTATCATAAATTTGGTGTTTGCGCACTAAAAAATGCTATTTTACTAACAAAAGAAATGTCTTGCATTAATTAAACTTTTTCACTTTTTAAAATATTAATGTATGTATCATTATAAAATTTTATAAAATTTTAAACAATAAATGTATCAAAAATAAAATGAAATACAAGTGTTTTCTTATTTAAAATACAAACTACATAAAGGAAAGAGAAGGAAGTGAGGGGAAGGAGAAATTAACTTTTTTGCTTACTTGCAAATGTTTGGTTTTTGTTTCTCTGCTGCTGACTGTACTTAGTTTGCTGCTTTAAAATAATCGTAGACAAAGAAAATGATTACCTTGCAAAATATATATGTATTCTACAAAATATTCCACGCACAAGTACCCACGATCACACATTCATACACACATACATACATGCACACATACATATACATACATACATACATCCATACATATACACACATACATACATACATACATACATACATACATACATACACATACATACATACATACATATTTCTTAAACAAATACACAAAATATTAAATTACCCGCGACTATCAAGCTGGACCCCCCCACACACAAGTATGGGTGTTCACATACATGTGAACCCAAGTATGGGTGTTCACATACATGTGAACACATAAATAAATATTTTCTCTGATATTACTGATATAGTATTACGATAACAAATTTCTACAGTCTGGCAACACTGGCAATTTTCCCTTTGGTATTAGAAAATAATAATCATGTTTTGCCGTCGGCATTTGGAAAATATAATAATCATGTTTTGCCGTCGGCATTTGAAAAAAATAATAATCATGTTTTGCCGTCGGCATTTGAAAAAAATAATAATCATGTTTTGCCGTCGGCATTTGAAAAAAATATTCATATATTGCCGTAGGCATTAGGAAAATCATGTATTGCCGTAGGCATTAAGAAAAATATTCATATATTGCCGTAGGCATTAGGAAAATCATGTATTGCCGTAGGCATTAAGAAAAATATTCATATATTGCCGTAGGCATTAGGAAAAATATTCATATATTGCCGTAGGCATTAGGAAAATCATGTATTGCCGTAGGCATTAAGAAAAATATTCATATATTGCCGTAGGCATTAGGAAAAATTAATTTTCACTATTTCACGCCCATTAGTATAAGGCAAAATCATATTCATGATTTTCCCGTCGGCATATATACTTATGAAATATTAATCTTATGAAACCCCTTAATCCACCCCACAAACATACACACATACAAATTCCCACGGTAATAAAAAACTGGACTTATTAAACCACCCTCGTATGTATTAAACAAACAAAACCCCTTATGTAAACAAAAAATTCCTTATGTAAACAAAAAGTTGGACGGACTTATTGACCCACCCTCGTAGGGTATCAAATTTCACAAATTTCCAAGAATTTTAAAATTTGGGTAATTAAAATTTTAAAATTTCAAAAGTTTAATTGTCGCAGGAGTGGGATTCCACTACTACTGACTGGTATTTTTTTTTATTCATATAACACAAGACCTATTTATGTCGATTTTTTTATTATTACTTAAGCAATAAATTGAGTAGCTTCATTGCAAAAATCTTAGTATATCATTTGAGGAACAATTTATTCCTAATGACGAAATGAAAATGGAAATAATGAATGAAACAATTAATTAAAATTCATTTCGCTTATATTATCGATGAATGCATTCAAATTTTAAATCAATTATTTATGTTGGATGAAATGAATGCATTTAAGAAATTAAATTCAAGATGAATTAAATAAAGTTTAACTCAATTAATTTTTTTTGGTGAAATGAATTCATATAAAAGTTTTTAATTCATGATGAACGTATTTATGTATTGATTCAATGCATATTTTGGGCAAAATGAATGCATTAAAAAAATAATAATTCATTGTCTGAATGAATCGCAGATTCATTCAAAAAGGAATCATTCTTTTACAGCTCTGCTACAAACTTTAAAATAACAACTGCGAATTTCAAAACAAAAAAGAATTGCAGAATTCAGACATGAAACTGTGTACCCCCTCCCCAATCTTCTCACTCCTCTCACCAACACACTCAAGAATTGCTGGACTTGAGGACTTATTCCACGTCTAGACTTGCAATTTTTAAAATTATGCTTTGAAATTGCATAAGTGTCCTTATTAGGAAATTCTAGTTTTGCAATTACGTATTCAAAAATTCTATTACACCAAAAATTTCCCAAAAAATTAACAATTCTATTTAATTTTTATTACATTTTTTGTTTTGAATATAACTTAAGAAAGAAAAGAAAATAAAACATAAAATATATTTAAATTAACAAATGAGAATTTCAAAACAAAGCAGAATTGCTGAGCACATGTGTACACTTCCCCAATCTTTTCGCCTCTCTCACCTGTAAACTCAAGAATTGCTGCAACAAAAATTGCAAGTCTGGACAGGGACTAAGCAATTGTTAACCAAATATCACAACTAAATAGAAAATCAATTAAAATTTTATAAAAACGAACTCGAGTTTAACAAACATAAAAATACTTTCTTCTTTTGCTAGTAATAAAAGGCATTTCAATAATTTCACATTTTAAGCGCCTGTTGTACTTTTGTTGAAAAAACAAATTATGATGATAGGTCTTTTCGTTTCAGAAAATAAAAATGCAAAAGATATGTTTGTTACATTGTTACGCAAAAAATATTTCGAAAAATATTTTTGTTTCTTTTTATATAGTTCAGTTAGTGTAGTTTATTTCCATATTCCATCAGTTGTTTCTATTTCTAAAGTATATATTTATTTTACAACATTTTTGGCTTTTCCTGTAAAATTATATAGAAAGTGCTATTACGTACTTTTGGATTTACGACGACAATATGTACTCCCTATAGGAACTCAAACCCATTTGTAAGTAACTCTAAACTGGGTTTTTAATAACCACAACTGGTTGATTAAGTGACTTTTTTCCTTGTCGCCGACTCACTATTTTAAGATAGGCATGTCATAGGCGGTAGTCAATTGGCCATCTCTGCATGACTTTTGAATTGACTACTAACTACTTATTTGTCAACCAATTTGTAGTTAATTAATATTATAGCAATAAAAAGATATATGTACATATATTTATATTATATATATACATACATATGTATATGTATATATTCATATATATCTATGTAAATATATAAATACATATATGTCTATATAAATATTTATTATTATTATATTCACTAAAAATAAAAAATTCGTATATACATATACATATGTATATGTACATAAATATATCCATACATATGAAGAGCTCATGAAAAATATTAGTGAAATTATTTAGTTTTTTTTTTCAACACAAACATTTGGCATTTGATTTCACGGCGTGCTTCTTTTGATTTTCTTATTTTCATTTCATTTACTTATTTTGCTTTTATTTATTTCTTACGTTTGCTTCTATTCAATATGTTTGGTTGATATCTGCATGATATTTAAACCAATTTGTAGTCACTTGCAAACTAATTAATTTATAAGTTAGTGTTTTTTCTCAACTGATTACTTTATTTACTACAGCGCTTATACATATCGCAACCTTAATCATAAATAGTCACATATAATTTTAAGTGGGTTCAAAATAAAAAATTAAAAACTTTAATCTAACTCTTGTTAAAATTAATTTTTTTCTCGCTGCCGCTTGATAGCCGTAATTTGAACTCTTGTTAATATGAGCTGGCGATTTTTTGAATTTCTTTACGGTCCCTCTAAATTTCAAATTATCTAGGGTCAAGTGTAATTAAAGCAAAAATCAAAATATATACAGGAGGCGATTTAGGTTACTCAATATCGATTGAAGTTTCCTTACAAACAATATTGAAATTGTATGAGAATTTCTTCGATATTGAATAACGTAATTTCATCCCAGTTTTTATTCTTCGCTTATAAGTTTTTCAAAATTTATTACATTATTGCAATACTCTTACATTGCGAAAACAAGTTTTTTAAGCAGTACATTTGGAAACGGTGTTAAATATATAATTTCATTCTCCTTGTCACAAGTACAAAAAAAAAGTAAGAAAATAATCTTCTTATCGTATGTGCAAAGTATCACACATGCAAAACATTTCACTTACCATTTATAACATTTAACGTCACAGTCACACTGGGGCTATTTGACGGGCTACACGTGTAATTGCCGGTATCACGTTTTTTTGCTGATTCAATGATTAATGAACCGATCTGTTATTATATGATTATTATTTTTTCACATTTATTATTTGTTTTTCCACACAATACAAACAACAATGGGAATGTTGTGCATTGTTTGTATTATTTTTTTATTCGTTTTTTTTTTCGAAGTGTTGCCACAAATATATTATTATTATAGTTGAATATTGAAGTGAACGCATACATATTCATCGTATGGCAAGGACATCAGTACAGCAAACAAACATGTAAAGAAAATTCGAAGAAATACAAATGATTGTTAATATAATACCTGCATATCATTGGGTATTATTATGGTAAAAGGTATTGATACTTTTGTAATTACATTATATAAAGAAATATGTAAATGTATGCATGGCAACATAAAATATATGTATATAAAAATAAACATTTATGTAGCTTTAGATTTTTTTTCTTTTCTTTTTTACGATTGGTGAAGGCTGTTGTTTTTTATTCCCAGAAACAAACAATAGCACGTAAGTAAAATCCAAAACCACTGGCAGTAAAAAATCTTCCCCACACTAATTTAACTTCCTCCGTGATCAAAACATATATGTACATACGTTTATTTAATAATGAAACTGACATTTTGTAACAATACGTGTTAAAGTCAATATTATGTGACATCATTACAATATTCATTAAATTCGTATCAGTGTTCGCATATTTAATTATTAATTAAAAGTCTGTAGCTTTAAAGTGTTTTTGCAATAAAATGAAATGTTATTTTAAGAAAATCATTTCATATTATTTACAAATTATGCTTATGTATTTCCCATATACTTCCATGTCGTCACCTAAAATGCAAGAGTATAGAAGGTGGAAATATAATTAAAAAAAAGCTCTAAGAGACAGCTAGATTTTCATTAATAAAACCCACATCAAAACACTTGCGAATAAATATTTGTATGTAGACTTATTCTGTTTAGTGCCATGCAGAAGTAAATTTTATATATTTTCACAAACAAGTCCTTTGCTAATTTGGTAAATTCTCGAGTATACTTTTACAGCTACGCTATTTATGTCACCACACAGGAGCTGGGATGGATTTTCGTAACAAAAATAATCGATACTATTACAACTAAAAATTTATTTTTGTTTTTTGATTTCTTTGTACTTAAAACCAGTAGCCCATTTCTGTAACTTGTGAGAAGTTCTCACATCGAGAAAAATTAAATAATTATATTGGTTTTCCTATTTTACACAGGGTTACTCACCTAAAAACTTATATAAACTTACAAAAGATATCAACAAATACAGTTTTTTTCTTACTCACCCTGTTTTTCACAGGATGATAACAATTTTTTCGATTCGAAAAGTTCTCACATTCCTTACAGAAACGAGGCACAATATACGAAAGCAAACGAAACAAATTGTTTGATTTTGTTTTGTTTCGTTCTTTGAAGTGCGTGAAACAAAAACAAAACAAACAAAAATTAGAAGGATTGCTCAATTAGGTTTTGTACTGTTTTTGAACATGAGCACAACCCAGAGAAGCTGACTAACAGCCGCCGCCGGTCACAAACAATACGTTAATTTAGTAGTAGACCGCTGGAAAAGAAAATAGCGGGAAATTAATGGAAAAATTTTTAAATATTTGCGGAAAATTTGACATCATTGTATAATATAATTTTATTGCATTGTTATTTAACACATTAAGTTTGTTTTATATAGCAAAGTAGCATAGCTATAACCGGGTGTCCTAGGATACATATGTTCTTTTTTTCATTAGTGTCCTTGTAATGAGGATTCCAGTAGGAAATTCTGAGCTTTGACAATTAATGTCACTCATATTTTTGAAAGTACATCTGTCGAATTGGCTTTCATTCAGTCAGTCAGTCCATTTTGTTAAATCAATGTATACTTGCATATAACTGTGGCAATAAGGAAAAAGTTCTTAAGTCGAGATAAGCAGATTTTGAGCTAATGGAACTTTTGTAATCTTCGTATTAAAAAGTACCTTTGGAAAAAATTTCAATTATATTGTGCGATTGTTCAGGAAATTAAAGCGCAATGAATTGCTGCTTATTTTTTAAAATTATAATATCATATGTAATAATAGCTTAATTTATAAATAAATGATATAATTCAAATTAAATATATTATTAATAGTGTGTGTGTTTTAGGAAAATATTGTTCTTTTTTCCTAAAAAAAATTAAAGCGAACGTCGCATTTCCGTATTTAACTGTAGAAGTAATAAATTTCTAAAAATTTACTTGCAGGTCTAAAAGTGTTCTCCTACAAAACAGTAAAATATAACTAAAGAACTTTTTCCTTATTACCACAAATATAACGTGCAACAATACACGCGCTTCGCACATTTTACGGTTGCTTTAATCTTTCAATAAAGGAGAGTATTCGCAATGCGTTGGGTAAATTTGAGACCACTGGATTAGTAAACAAGTAATCATCCGATTTCTTTTATCAAAAGAACTCTGCCTTTCAATGACCACAATTTGCAAAGTGACATGGGTTGCACCAGTACAAAATTCAACTAACTCTGGAGCTGAAAGCAAACGATCATAAGTAACGAAGTTTGTTCGCTAAACGCACTCTGGAGCAGTTGTAAGCTAATGTCCTGCACAAGACCATTTATAAGACCTTTCAAGACATGAGAGATTTTTCAAATGCTTTACTACAGCGAAATATTCTAAAACAAATGTTTAACAACAGTATTGGCAAGACAAGCAACTGAAACAAATGTCTTTCCAATAGTATTGTTTAGCGTTTGTTTTAGAATATTTCGCTGTAGTAAAGCATTTGAAAAATCTCTCATGTCTTGAAAGGTCTTATAAATGGTCTTGTGCAGGACTTTATTGTCAACTGACCCTAATTTGCATGGAAAAATAATCTTCAGAGAAAAGTCCCATTTTATTATGAGTAGGTACGTCAACAAATAATGATAATTTTCCGCATGAGATACAATAACATCCAAAGCATCCCGAGCAAGTCACTGTCTGGCATGGATTTTGCCATGGCAGTTTCATTGCTCTATATATTATTGAGAATGACATTAGCCATATCTTTAACGGTAATGGAGATGACTATAAATCGATGATTACGAAATTGTTTTGTGTGGAATTGCGTGACATAGACACGAACGACATGTGGCATCAATACGATGGCGCTGCATGCCGCACAGCTTATGCAATATTGTTTATTCTTTACGAGTAATTTGAGCGCCTGGTCAGCTCACTTGGAGGTGATGTAAATTGTCAACCAAGATCTTAAGATTAGACAGCAAAAGACGCTTTCTTGTAGATTTTACTTAAATCACAAGTGAATGCAAATAGTTCACAAGCCAGATCGGCCATAAAAATCATAATATCTCATGTACTACATCAAATTCAGCCCAATTTGTACGACAGACTCATAGAGAATTGTACATTTCAAACGACCAACACCAATTGAAGCCACAATGGGCATTTGTGCGATACAATAAGGAATGAAATGGAATGGAATGTTGATCAAATAGTTTGTTTAAATGAAATTACACTGTGTGACAATAATTAACGAATTCAAAATAAAATGGATGTGTTACTATTTTTCTGGTTGGCATTGTTGAGTATAACAACAATCTATCTTTGAAATATTCCTAACACCTCCAAATCATGAGTTACGGTTAGAAACCGGTTATCAGCCTTTAACTAGGTTAAATATTAACCGATTTTAAATTTATAGCTGGACTTATATAGTAGAATAATATAAATTCTATTTAAGTAGATTTCAGATATACGTGAGTATTTTTTTACTAACTTTACTTTTTCAGTTTGTTTTGGACATTTTCTTAATTGGATTCGTTCTGACACATTATTTTTGTACGGGAACCATACTTTTTATAACATTAATTATAAAACACAATTGATTAGAAATAATAAAAACATAACAAAAACTAATGGCCTAATTTTGTAAAACTAAACGAATTTTCGTTTTCGTTTCTGGTTGGAGCGAAAACAAAAACATTTTAAATTTTGTAAAACGCTACGTTGTTTTCGTTTCTTGTCAAAATGTTATAATTGAAAAATATATTATTCATTATAAAAAGCTGAATATAAAAATATTTTCAAAGTCAAATTTTATTAAATTATGGAATGAGCACCAACGAAACAAGAAATTCTAAATCAGCGGCGTTAGTTTAAGCTAAATTAGACGTGACATAGCCATAATACCATAGCCATAACCAAACCAAAATTCAATTGGTTTCTATGGTGAGAGTTATGGCGTTATGGCGAGTCTCTCTCACTCTCACCATAGAAACCAATTGAATTTTTGTTTGGTTATGGCTATAGCGTTATGGTTATGTCACGTCTAATTTAAGCTTTAAGGGCCCATAAATACTTATTGGATGTTTGTGAAACTTTGAAACGTTCAATATTTCAATGCTGGAGTTAAATGTTAATGTATATGGATATGTTTTTCATCATACACATGGATTCAGTTAAGTTCCTATCCAAAATCTCACAAGTTCAATCGACAAGGTCTCATATCATTTCTAGGCAACATGCTTACTTCATAAAATTTTTTGTATTATAAAGGTAAAAATATTGCCAAGTATGCAGGTTGCATAGAAATAACATGACACCCTACGATTATAATTAATACACATATGTATGTAATATTGTGATAAGCATTGTGCCAAACAAGAACTTTATAAAAAAATTATCTCACCACTTTTGATGGCCGAAATTTTGAATATTTTATATTATATTTTTCTGAATATCTAACTACTTTTTGTTTTCTTTAATAAAAAATTGCAAATTAAAGATTTCTAGTCTGTTATATTTCTATTAGTGATCACGGCGCCAGTTTAAAAGTGCATAGTTAAATAATATAATGGGTTAAAGAGAGATACATAATAGTATAACATCACGTTAAATTTTATGACCAAGGCCCAGTCTCCCTGGTTTAACAATCGATGCTTTCGAATTTTTCTTCTAGGCCTACTTGTGTAACAAAAAATAGCTCTGTAGTTAGAGCTCAAGTGCTTCAACAATTTGATGACTGTATCAGTGGTCAGTGTCAGTGAGTATGTCTTAAGAAACGCACTTTTTGCATCTCCATTTATCAGGAAACTTTCATTACACACTTTCAAACTTCGCATTAAATTTTATCATTTTATCATTGACAGGAACAAAGTAGTTATGAGGGTGTTAAAGCGAATGTATGTGTAAATATAGGCACTACGTCCATAGGCCGAGCTGGCCTGGAGTTCTGTCGTGCACCTAGATCAAAGTCAGGCTAACGCATACATATACATATAAAAAAAGAGAGTAAAATACATGCTTGTACGAATGTGCGTGTAAAAAATATCATAACAAAGCAGTGTTACCAAAATATATGTTTAAAATTACACCTCGTAGTAGCCAAAATTACCCGATTTCAGAGGAATTACACCCAATATTAAAATAAATATTTGACACATTTCAAAAATCTTGTTTAAGGTCTACTTATGATTTGGTATCAGCCCCAGTGAAATGCAACTCAAATTTTCTCAAAATGAGTTTCCGATGGCAATAAACTCTCCTATATAATGTTCATCTGTAATATAAATTTCGAATGAAAAAATTATTTTTTCTTGTTTTGTATAAATTTTTTATGTGTTTTAACATCCAAACTCACAAGAAAACATGTGAAAACGATGTGAAAGCCAGAACACACACGATTTATTATATAAAACAAACGAACTTCAAATTACCCGTAAATTACACCTGAGAGCAATTACCCACGAGCTACACATGCACATAAAAATTACACCTGATTCGGGTAATTACCCGTGATTCGGCAACACTGTAACAAAGTACCCACGGGCGGCCTTTTGCATATGTTTGACCTAGTAATTTACTCATTATTGCAGCAAAACTAATGCAATAATGTAGTTAAAACTTTTAAAACGAATACAATTTAATAAACGTTTTCATATGACATTTAAGTCGTTTGAAAACGTTTCCAACTGTTTAATAAAATATATTTATTTTACGTAAGATAGAATTTTCGTTTTCAAATGTTTTACAAAATTCAAAACTAAAAACAAACCAAAAATTTCTGTTTGAAACGTTTCGTTCTGTTTTACAAAATTAGGCCATAAAAATGTTTAAAAAACCCCCGAATATATCTAGAGAAGATGTGATATATTCTAAACGGCTGGACCGATTTTCTTGAAACATAGCTAAGAACCATTTCGAACAAGTCGCCTTTCCAACAAAAAAAAAAACTAAATCGAAATCAGTCCAGCCGTTGGCTCTATACGTGGACACGGACAGACACACAGGTACACAGATGCACAGACACACACTACAAACTTTTAACATCCCTTTTTTTGGGATAAAAAATCCGATACAAACTGATTGAGTTTGAAATATTTTATTATCCATGTTATTTAGACTTTTTATTTTTTGTCACACAGTGTTACTAACTCCCGACCAAACAAAAGGTGTGTCCTTGTGTCACTGTAGCCCTTTAAAAGTGCACATATAGATTAAATGGGTGGACCGATTTTGACTTAAGGTGAGACTGACTTTATTCATGTTAGAAGAAAATCGATCCAGCAGTTTGGAAGATATAAAATATTTCTAAATGTCGGTGGTTTTTAAAATTTTAAAATTTTTGTTGTTTACTGTTGCTATTAATTTTAACTAACAACGAAAACTTTTTATCTTTTTGCCATAACCTCAAAAATTAGATATATTCCTAGCTAATTAAGGGTCGGTGAATAGGAATATTGCCTTCATTTAGTTTTCATAATATGAGTTTTCGAGATATTCGCGAAAAATGAGCTTTTGCAGTTTACAAATATATTTCCAAACAATCTTGAAAACCATATAGTTTTCTTTTATCAAACCATATTTACAATATCTTGGTAGGTGCCCCTATGGCTGAGCGGGAGCGATGCTAGCCTCTAAGTCCATAGGTCGTGGGTTCAGTTATCGTCATAGACCCTAGATGTTTTCCGCTTCGCGGGGTTTCTTGTGTTACAAAAAAAATTACCTGAGCTGAGGTGTAGCTTTAAACAATTTTAAGTTGTTAGGGTTTTTTTTAATTCACTGTTTTAAGTTAACCCATTAAGCGCAATATACCTTAAACAAAATTTTGTACCAAACGTATTAAGTGTTAAATAGTTAATATCGGACAAAAATTAAATAGTTACCACATATTTAGTAAAAACATCCATGTTGCAGTATTTTTTTTTTTCTTAATATGGAAAAAGCATCATCAAGCAGCGTTAGTATTTACAGTCATATCCTTGATCACATCACAATGATCCAAGTAAATGTTATTGCTTATTACTTTGAAAATTGCTTTTTGTTTAATACAAGTGTAAAAGCATGCAATAAACATTTATATCACTTATTTATGCTGTCAATATATTACATGTTATGTTGTATTGAAAAGAGAAAGAAACGTGTAACTAGCAAAACGTTTACTGTGACAGTTACACATTCTATTACAAATAAATAATGTTAAATTTATAACAGAGTTGCCGGACTAGGCTTTCTAGAACTCAAACCCTGATTATTTAATTTTTGTATAACATTATGTTTTCATAGCACATTTTAATTTAATTTTATTAATAATATACATATATAGTCGCTGTTTTAACTAACTGAGCTAACTAACATTTTAAAAATTTAATAGGAGAGCAGCTTTTATTCTTATGGCTACATCAGAAAACTTTTTACTTTTATAGGCACAAAAGTAATGCTTACAGTTATGAAAATGTATATTATGACTTACAAGGTCTAGTAAGGGACTTAACTCATTTCTAAAAAAATATCAGTTAGGTAGGTTAGTTAAAACAGCGACGATATTATCTACAACTAGCTCACTTGAATTTTAAACTGTAATAAACAAGCCTATGGTTGTGTATTTGAAAATGTATTTAAAGCTTGTCACTAGATTATTTCAAAATCTACTTTGTCACTAGACTTTGTCAAAATCTACTAAATATCTAGTACATCTTATAGGACATTTACATTGTCTCAAAATCCAGTAATTACGAGATTTCGAGCTAAATCCAGCTGTTTTTTATTACGTTTCCCATACAAAACAAAAACTAATTTGTCAAAGAAATCTACCCAAATCTAATTTTTTATTTTACTTTTACTACCACATACAAAATATTTATATAAAAGATGATTGAAATAGCTACGGTCTGCTTAAAAAGGTGTGTAAATGTGCTACTTTACAGCTGTATTTTATTGAAGTTCTGGAAAATTTTCAGTTAAAGGCTTTTGTTTTGGATAAAAAAACTTGATAAGTGTACAAAAAAAACTTGGTATAAACGGTTTTGATTTTTATAAAGATTTCAATTGAAATCTGCTAGATTTTGTGCAATTGTAAATTTCCTATAATAGGGCAGTTCCAAAACAAAACCCATTTCTTAAATATAAAACAACAATACTTTTGAATTTAACAAATAAATAATAATTTTTACAAAAATATCGTTGGCTGGATATTTAATAAATGTATTCAGTCGATAATACTTAGGAAAAATTAACAGGCTTATGGAAGCAACAATAATATAACAAGTACACTATAGTACACTATAGAAAGTATTTCCCTTTTTTTGTCCAAAAAATCATCTTAAAAATTCGCAATTATTTTTGCTCTTGTATATCGGAAACATAACAAACTGAACGTCTCTGTTTACATTTTTCCACCACGTTACTTTGTTTTTTATGCAAATGTAAATGTGTTAGCAGGTAGGGACCGTACACAGAGCAAAAACTGCCTCAATTAATCAAGAAGATTTTCTCTATGAACCGTTTTTAGGCTAAGGGGTATCCCAGCAGAAAGAAGCGAAGATTTTTTCATAGAGATTCCTTATTGTTTTTATGTGGTAAATCTTATTAATCTTATCAAGCAGAAAACCACATAAAATCAAGAAGAAATCTTATTATTCACAACTTTTTTTCAATTTCCGTTATTTTTGGCACCAAAACAACAATTGATAGAGAAAAACTTCTTGATTCTATTAGGTTTTCTTATAAATTGTTAGCTATAGGGATTTCTTATTGATTTTATTAGGTTGCCTTCTTGATTTTTTAAAAAGGTTTTCTCCTTGATTTTATTAGGTTGCCTTATTAATTTTTTCAATAAGGTTTTCTTCTTGATTTTAGTAGGTGCCTATATGAGTATGTGTAAAGCATCTTATTGATTTTTTTAATAAGAAAATCTTCTTGATTTTATGAGGTGTCTTAGTATTTTATATCTATAAATAGACATAGAGACAATTTTCTTCATGAACTTTTTCATTTTTGTATAAGAATGTTTGCACAATAATTTTAATGGTTATTCAGGCTTCTTGTTAGCATATTGGGTAGAGTGCTTGTCTATCAGGTAGAAGTTTGCAGGTTCAATACTTGGTGAGTAAGAATATAACCTAATGTATATGTATGTATGTATGTTTGTATAAATAAATAACATCTACAACATACTACATAGATACATACATATGTATATGGTATAGAATTTAAATATAAATACATAAGTACAGAGAATAAAGACGCAATTTTTTTTTACTTTTTTTATAACCTCATAAAAACTACAAGATTTCTTTTTGTTTTTTTCAAAAAGGTTTTCTCTATGAAATTAATAAGATTTCCTTATTGAAAAAAACCCAGAGATTTCTTATTAATTTTGTTCTATTTTATGAGGTATTTAGTAGGCACTGTTTTCTCTGTGTATGGAAGGAATACATTTCAAATGTCAGATGAAGCTTTCATTAATAAACTTTATAAATTCTAAAGTTTTATAAGTGGAAGATAACATCGAAAATGCGCAAGGTTTTTTTATGTGTAAAAAATCTTTGTTAAATTCGTATATTACGTCGATTAAATCGAAATTATTTAAGGTTAATTAAGGGAAATTATTTAAGTTAAATAGTGCTCGGTAAGGTTAAGTTAGGTTACAAGGTTGCTGGTAAGGAAGGGTAGAATTTAGAGTCCAGCTCACTTGGGTCCAATACAATGATCCCCTTGTACTAACTGTTAGTTGAACAGAATATAGTGAAAGAAAGTGAATGGATAGTGATAGGAAGAGAAAGAGGTGAAGGAAGAGATAGAGCATAACTTCATTCTTTTACAACTCTGCCGTTTGCACGCTTTTTGATAATTCAGTGTTGCAGCACCTTCTGCTGTCAAATGGGGCGTATTTAATTTTGAAGCTGTGTTTAGTAGCGATTTGATTGGTTATTTTTCTTTGCCGATGATTCTGCTATACAACAAAGAAGGGCGCTCTGATGTTACATTAGTATTAGTATCTGATGAAGTCGGTATAGTTTTTAGTGTCCAGTGCCTCATGCCTGCATCAATTGAATTTTCCTACAACAAGTGATATAAATGGACACTAATGCACATCAGAAAATGAGTGGTGTTGTTATTTTTAATGACTGTCGGAGACCGGGTTCTGGAATCGAACCTAGGACCTTCGGTTTTGTAGTCAACGTGCTAATTACTTCAGCCAAAGTCACCCTATAAAAAGTATTTTGACTTATAATAGCAGATGTAAGCAACAGAAAAACTTTCTTTCGAACTTAAAATATTTGAGCTGCAATTAAAAAAATCAATTTTTCTGCTTAACTAAAATGAAATATTTACTGTACGAGGAAAAAATTAAGAAAGTTTTTTAAAAGGTCTAAACAAGAACTGTTTAAAATTTGTGTCACGCATGACAATGTGTGAGCGTGATTGAAAAAATAATAATTGATTTACTTTTTAAATATAAAAATAATAATAAAGTAAACAACTCTTGTTAAAAGTTTTCGACAATTCTGTTTATAAAGTGTTTTGTGTGTGATGAAAAAAATATATACGGCCATGTTCTCAAACCCATTTCGTTTTGAAACCCACACAATTCAAGAAAAAAATCCAACTAGAAAACTCACTTATTGCTGTTTTTATTTGGTTTTAAAGTTTTATATGTTTCAGATATTTTATCCGAACTTAATTTCAAATGCAATAAGTTATGCGATAACGAGAACGCAGTTTTTGGTTTTCGGAATTTTCCGATTTCAAAACGGAATGATTTTCACAATATGGCCGATAGCTTTTGAAAATTAAAAATAATTAACATAATATCGAAGGTGAGTGTATAATTACTATAAGTGAAAAGTTTTCACACGTGAGAGGACGTGAGCGAGAATGATGAAAAATTTTCTTCGTGAGTTTATGTGATAAAAGATTTAAGGACGTTAAGAGGGAAACTATCCATGTTTTATTCGAAAAAGGAAATAAAATTCGGGCCTGCTAATTATTATTATTATTATTCAGCAAATTTCATCGGGAACGTAGTCTGTCTACATAGAATCTCAATGTCTGTCTGTCTATTGCTATAAGACGTAGTTCGTTGAAGGATTTTCCGGTCGTGCGCCTCCATGTTGCCTTTGGTCTTCCCCATTTCCTCGACCCTTGGGGGTTATATTATAGTTTTTCGTGGAAGATTTCGTTGTATGGCTTTCTTAGAGTGTGCCCGAGCCATTTGTATTTTCTTCTTTTTATTTGAATATTGATGTTTTCTTAAACGGCGATTTTAAGCAGTTGATCATTGGTAACAATTCTAGGCAAGAAGATTTTTAATCCTACTAATTAACTGTAATAAATTATGGCTAAAAAATTACTAATCTTTCATATACTGCAGTGTTCCTCTTAAATGTAAGTGAGAAGAGCTCCTTTATGTACAAAAAAGTTAACAACATTTTTTCTAAAAAATGTATTGTTGCAAATTTAATTGACATCTTCCATTCGTTCGAGATAACATCTCGAATAGTTTACATTAAAGTTGAAAAACTGTGCCCCATACTGCAAAATTTGATTAAACTCGGTTAAATCGTTAGAGAGATAATGCTGTCGAAAATTTTTGTTATTACTCTAAAAATTCGAGGACTGTCTAACGCTTGGAGGCTGAAATGAACAAGAAATTGCAGAAATACCCTGAAAGTTCAACCGTATCCCATATGTTTTTCTAAAAAAATACTGACTTCATGGAACAAGTCTACTTAGAGCAGCTACACAATGTGCAAACTTTTACAAAAGAGCTTTTGTGCTTTCACATCGATGAGAGCACTGGAGAACACTACAGTCAAGCACATTGCGGCGACAACCATGTTTGCTCTTACTTTGCAAAGAAACAAGAAGAAATTTAAGAGCTTTCAAAGCTGTTTGCGTTGCTGTGTAGTCCAAAATACATGCGATAATTTTTAAGGAACCAATTGCACTAAGGGCAAAATGTTCACTATTACGACACACAAATTTACCACTTCAGCCGTTGTATTATTCATATTAATTTTCGAATAATTCGTTTTCACAAATGGAGGCGCAGCAATATGTATTATCAGAAATATCATTGATGTTGATATTACTGAGGCTGGTCAGGGAATGAACTAGGGATCTCAAAGATAATTATTTGCATTATAGCAAATTTGCATACTACCTTAGCCACCCAGCAGGAATCACTACTTCCCGCAAGCATTTTTTTAAGCGAGATAATGTTACAGAATCACTTGCTGTTGCGCATGAATAAGACATTATTTTGTCACCCAGTCAAAATATTTCATTTGACAATTTGAAATTTGGAATTAAGCACTTTTGGTGGAAGTTCTTCCCTACTGAATTACAGACTTAATGATTTTAACAAGGCGTGAGACTAAAATAGTCGATTCCTGAGAACTACTTACGTTTCTTATTTTGCAACATATTCACGTAATTCTTGAAAACTAAAAGAAACCGTCTTCTCATCAATAAACTTCTACACAATTATTTTACATTTTATGCAATGTTCCTTGCAAGCGAGTAATGAAATTTGTCAATCAGAAAAGAAAGTCATTCGGCCATGTGACAGAGTTCAATTTTGTTCGGAGTTCAATCCACCTCAAAATGTTAAGCCCTAGCCGGAGCATACCCCAGAATACCAGCGCTGCCAACAGTCCAGGCACACCTGACAAATTTCCTTATTTTAGTTTCCTTTTTAGACATCATCTCCTGCAAAAATTGGGAAAATTGGATTCCGTTTCCGAACGGAATTGAACTCTGTGACATGGCCGATTAAATGGCAAATAGTTTTGATATTAATGTCTAAATTTTTGGTTGGGCAGCATTCAACTTTCAAAAAGGCACGAAGTTTTTGCCTTACTAAAGTGCTTTTCATCATGATTTTCGACTTTAGTGAAGAGCCTCACGTCAGTGCTTTTCAAAAGCATTTTTCGAAATTTTTGTTGACAAGTAAGCAATGCATTGCTTCCCTCAGTTTTTAAGGCTTGCAAATCAGAATTTCCACCTTTCTACCTTTTTTTAAAGTCAACTTAGCTTTCTTCACCAGCTCCCGGCAACACTGCTCTCTCACACAACAGTTTTGCAAACCCCATATAAAGGTGGTGCCAATTCTTTGCGCTACAAGATACACCGACACTACATGACAGAAACAATTCACTAAAATAACAATACAGAAAAAAAACAAGAAAAATAAAATAAATCGAATCGAATGGAATTGAATGAAAATAAAAATGTAACAGTGTGTGTACTCACTCATGTGAAATGAAATGAAACTGAACATGTTTGAAGAATTTTTTATTTTCCCAATGTTTGATACTTGAAAACATTAAACCAATATTCGTAACAAAATTGCTTGTGTATATAACTGCTTTAAGTTACTGACAGCAGAAAATAAAATAAATAAATAAATAAATAAATAAGCAAGTGGCAATATAAAGGTGAGAAGAATTGTTGCCAGCACCACCATATAAATCAAATAATATTTCTTTTTTATATGTCTTAAACGTTGTTTTTTTATGCTGCATTTAATTAAAGTGGGAAGTACGTTGTTATGTGAATAGTAAGCAAGTTTTACTAGGTAATGCCCGGAACTTTCTTTTATAATTTTAAAAAATTTTCTATCACTTCACCTCTCAAGGAATCTACAATATCAATTTGACAAGAATATTAGGAGTATTACAAGACATAAAACTCTTTTTTTTTTTGGAATTTACCTTGATAGGCGTAAAATAAAAATATATTGTTAAAAAATATATGTACATATCCATATATATATTATATATATATTTTAGAATAACGATATAAGTCAAATCGTTTAAGTAATTTTGATAAAGTTCGAAATATTTGAAGAAGTTTTTCATTCAAAACAGCAGAAAACAAGAAAATCAAGTTTAGAATAGTATGAGTACAATACAATAACCCTTATCAGGAATAAAAGTTCACGTGGAATGTGTTCCCTTTCCCTAAAATTTTAATCGTCAATTTTCGCGTTATTGTTGTGTCAGTATATTATTATTATTTTTTTTCCTAATGTTATTCACCATTTTTTGTTCACCTCTTATTACCGGATAAGGGCGATCAATTGTCACTCTCCACGGTAATCAATCGTAAAAGGGTTATGGAAAATAAAATAAAATTATTCACAAATCGAATAAAATTGCTTGTTTTGTAAAGATTTGTTTTTAACTTTTAAAATTTATTCAAAGTATTTTTGTTCCCATGAAATTTTTATTTCCATTGAAGGAACAAATGCTATCGTGAAAAATTTTTATAGTTGTGAGTTCCCAGTGAATGTAAAAAGCGAGAAGAACATTTCGATCATTTACTCAAAGAATGTCATAACCCCTTAAGTGGTGTGTAAATTCAAAAATTTAAACTTGCTCTCTGGCAAACTAGTTTTTTTGCGCTATGACGTTCTTTTAGTAAATGAGTGATTTGTATAGATTAAGAATTAATTAAATATCAAATAAATGTATTTTTTTAATTGTAAAATTGTGTTTTTAAATACTGTAGATGCTGTGGTGATGCAGCCCAACCATAAACTTTACTGTATGTGAACCAAATGGATTCATACACCAGGATAAAAGGTGTTGCACGGAAGTATTTGTAAAATCCTGAATTTCATTTACTAATCCTGTCCTAAAAATAAATAATTATAATTCCTAATATTTAATTCGAAAGAAAATATCTATATTATGCGATGTAATATTTCAGTTGACCTGCAAATTTAAGGTGAACAAAATCCAGAGGAAAGTGCAAAGCGTTATTCATGATAATGCAAACCATTTCTAGGGAGCAATTATTCACGATTGCAATTTGGCGAAAAGAAGAAATATTTAGAATGGAAAAATGTTCACGATAGCTAAAATGGTGAACAGTTTGTTCACTTGAAATTTTGTTACTATTTCATACAAAATACCAAATTGAGACATTTTTAGATTTAATTGAACTGTAGTGAATTTTAATCAGAAATAATTTCTTAATCAGGCTTGAGTTCAGTAATTTCAATTCTTATTGAATGAAATATTTTTATTAATTAATGTGAGTATCTAAAGAAGAGAAGAAAAATTAAACTAGACTTTATTAGCTGGGGGAAATACCGATATTTTTCTGTGCAGCCACGCACTTCATCAGCACCCATGTCTATCTACTGGGGGCAGAGATTATTATTAACATCAGCTATTTAACTTAAATTTCTATGAAATGGAATATGAGAATTGATTGTGTATACAATTATTGATTTACCTTTGGCAAACACATTTGTAAGTATCACTATTCATTTTCTGTTTTTCCATTTTCTACTTAGGTTAGCACGAAGTTATATCACTCTACCTATGTATGTTCAACTATTCTTACTTATCTAAGTAAGAATAAGCACAGAAAAATATCGGTATTTCCCCCAGCTAATAAAGTCTAGTTTAATTTTTCTTCTCTTCTTTAGATACTCACATTAATTAATAAAAATATTTCATTCAATAAGAATTGAAATTACTGAACTCAAGCCTGATTAAGAAATTATTTCTGATTAAAATACCAAATTTTCATATGAAAAAACTGTACGCTTTTTATTCCTCACAAAACTTTTTATTTAATTTTATAAAATTAATGAAATGTGTAAATACTAGAATATTTCCGCTAATTTTTCTTTAAAGTTTCAAAATTCTTCTGAAGCCATTAAGTTATTAATTTCTAGGTATTTTTGATTTAATACCTTTTTTCTTGTTGCACTCAGAAAGCAGCAGCTGGTTTATTTGGACAAAAGTGACCAATGGAATAAAAATCCATACACAATACAATTTTACCAATAATTTCGATAGCATACTTCAAGGATGAAGGTTTTTAAAATTGCGGTTGAAATAGTTGCTAAAAAAAATAGCAATGACACAAAAACATATTTGCGTTGCCAACGATTGAAATAATGTCTGGCGGACAGGGAAGGAAAATGACTTCTTGGATTTTGTACCAACAGTGAAAACAAAATTTACTTTTTGGACCAAGACGCTACCATTTTATTAATATTTATTAATAAGAGCGGAAACGTAAAAAAATGTGTAATAATTCAGAAGTAAGCAATAAAAAACAGAAACTTAACAAAAATGTGTACACAAATTCAGTATAAAAAATTAAAAATAACATAGAAAACTATTAAATATTACATTCATAATGGTACATTCTCAGATTATACTTGTTAGATATCGGTTATTCTAAATAAAACACACACAAAAAAATTAAAGACAACATAGGCAAAATTAATGTTAGCATATAGTGAAACATTGGCATTTTTAAGTTGTACCAAGTAACTCGCGGTAGTACCAAGGTACCAACGACATCAAAAATGTACCATAAAAAGTACAATTGTACCATGATTTCCATCCGTGCTGGCTGATGTGCATACAGATCAAACGTATGAATAATGTGATAATTATACTTAACGTTACCAGATGGCTTTTCCAAAAAGCGGGATATGATCGATCAAAAAGCGGGATTTTGAAGACAATACCGCCAATTTTTTTTTTTATTTTGAAATACCTTTCAGCAAGAAACGTGAAATTTTGTGTGAGTAACGATTTTTATAATGTAAAAAAAAAGTTCGAATACAACATGTCTTGGTATGAAACCTGCCAAAAAGAAAAAATATTTACTTTGAGATATCTGAGAACATTGAAATATTGTGGGGATGGATAACTCTGCTGATATTGTGCATTGTCTCTCGAAACAATTTCAGAATTTAACAAATGTCTTAAAAAATAATACCAGAGTACCGGTCTTGCTGCTTTGCTTCCGGAGTATTACTGATGGTCTAGAAGGAACACGAGGGTATTACTCAATATATCTTGGAAGGCAAAACAATAAAAATGTTGAAATTTTTTTAAACAGTAACGCTAATAACGAGAATAGTATTATGAAAAGTAGTCAATAATGGACCAAAAAGCGTGTCACGTCCCAAGTAAATTAAATATTATTTTTTTAATATCTTAGTATCTGCTAGAAATTTAAAATTCCGCTGATTCTGCCAATGTTAGAAAATAATAGGGATTGGGGAAGTGAGCAAATAAAGAATATTTTTACTTAAAAAAATATCTTGAAAACTAATGCAGTGAGAATTTTTAAACTCTTCGTTACTATTTATGTTAATAATGAGCATTGTATTCTACAAAGTAGTGAAGGTTAAACTGCATGTATGGCACTTCTGATAAAAAAAAATTATTTTCATCTCAAATCGTTTATGGGGTGTAGCGAAGCACATAGGCTTTTGGCTAGTTAATCGAAATGAATTAGAATGAATTTTTATCATTTACATTTTAATAAAAATCGAACAAGAGATTGAATTCTTCTGAACTCTAAAAAGCGTTATAAAGCGGGATAGAAATTCGAGGCGGGATAGACCTGTGAAAAGAGGGATGTCTGGTCAAGATAAACATACTTTATTGATGTAATTTTTATTTCACACTTGTACTAGTCTTAATTTAAAAACGATGGTCTAAGTTTAACAACAACTAATTGAGATCTTATTATCTACATGATACATAAAGGTCACCAAAAATTGGTTAAGCCGTTGGGTGTATAACGCCCGAACGGCTAAAAAACGTAAAAAAGATTACACTCTTTTATATATACATGGATGTAAGGATTTAAAAGATCTATATTGGTATCATTCCCCAGCAAAACTTTCGATGCTTTAAGCTTACTTATTTTCTTATATTATCATATCTGGTTTTTTTTTTGCTTTCAATCTAAAATTATCAATATACACACAAACACACTTAAAGAGCTCATCTCGTTTACTGCTTTTTATCGTTTGCATGCATTATCGGTTTTTGTATATAATTTGGTTTGCTTTATATCCATTTATTTTTTGTTCTTCTTTTTATAGTTTGATGCTGATGCTGATGCTGCCGTTGTCGTATTGTTGTCACTGAGATCACAGGTGATTCTTTTGCTACTTAATAAGTTAAGTACACCAAAAAGGACGTTTTTATTATATTTGAGCATGTATGTGTACTTAAACATGCAGAATGTTTGCTGTTTATATGCCATCATGGTCTCATGTAAATGTATAAAAGTGTATATGCTCGTACAATTGCGTTTGCCTGAAATGCAAATGTTTGTCAAGATGAGTCAATGTGGATGCGGAGAAAGATATTTGTGTGACAGTATGTACACAGTAAATATGTATGTATGTAGGTATGCATATGTATTTAAATTTGTTAGTATGTGTGTAGTTTTAAGGTCCTTTTGGTTTTGTTTTGTGTCACAGTATGCAAACAATATATGGGCTGGTCCTGTGGATAGATTGTTAAGAAAAAGTAATAATTCAATTTATTTTAAGTTGTTGTTTAAATGACACACACTTGACACGTTTTTGTCTTATTTGAATGACACTCTTTCTTCATCTATAATAATTGTTTATAAGATCTATTGTATGGATGTTTTGTATGGCATACAAACGAGATATAAGGACAAATTATGTTTACAGTATATTATTTTCATTTTAAGAATAATAAATGAAAATTGTGGTAAAACATAAAATGTGCCAAATTTAGAAAAATTTTAAAGTGAATTGGTCTTTTCGGTTATACATTGCGTACGCATGTTAAGAAATTTAGATTACCTAATAGCCAATCAATTATTAAACTATTAACAAAATTATAGGAACACTTTAAGCTTATTTTGGTAAAACAAAAAATTAAAAATACCTGTTGAAGTTTGAAAAATTTCATTATTAATTGGTCATTTATGTTTTACGCACATGAAAAATTTTTTCTCATTAAAATAACACATGATTTTCTATTGGAATCACATATTTTAACTTTTTATACTAAAAGAAAGTTTCAACAATGGCAACACTTTGGCTCTACATAACTCGACGAAAATATGCATCTCAAAAATTATTGGCATACCCATTTAAATCTACTAGAAATATATAGTTATACCAACTATCAAGGAATTTACAACAAAAAAAATTATATTAAAAATATGTCCGCTTCAGAAATTTTATTTATGAATTTTAATTATGCACTGTGTAACGTATTATTAATATGAAATACACAACAGCAAACAATTATTAAGTATACGACACCAAGATTATATAAATGAATTTTGTTGCCTACTTTAAAGAGTCTTACGAATAGTGTTACATACTTAACCTGACCAGACATCCCGCTTTAGGCGGGATTATCCCGTTTTTCTGAGGTTGATCCCGCCTTGAATTTTTATCCCGCTTTATCCCGCTTTTTAGAGTTTTGAAATTTCTTATCTCTTAATATATTTTTATTAATATGTAACTGATAAAAATTTATTCCAAATATTTTTTAGTGTAGTTATTGTTTATTTTTTTTGGATCTAGCAGCTCAAATGAAAAAAATAAAAATACAAACGTACACACTCAAAGATCCTTTTGTTACAGTCAGTGTGACCAGATTTTAAAATAACATTAAGCTAAATCACGTTTGAAAAAAAGCTAAAATAAGCTAAAAAGTTAAATTTTAGGCCAAAACATAAAGCTAAACTTTTTTCTACTTCTTTGATCACTTTTCAATAGTTTCTTATTGCTAAACTAACATTAAATATTACACAAACATATTTTTTTATTATACATATTGAATATTTGTTTAATGAAATTATTTATTAATTAGTATATTTTAGATTTAATGAAGATCAAAACAAAAACTTCCCCAAAATAATCTTAAAAACTTTTCAAAAATTTAAAAACATTTATACTAAAATACGAAAGTTTTTTTAAGTGCATTAATGCTATTTAAGGTAAAGCATGGATCACACTATCGGCACAATGTACCGAGTTTCGTCAGATCATTGAAATAAAGTCATAAGTAAAGAGCTAAATTTGCTCTAATTTATCGACTAATTGGAAGACAAGGGCATAATTGCGCCACACTGCATTGGTAATAAGCCCATATAGACTTATTCCAGAATTAATTGAGTAATAATGACATTTTGGCTTATTACTTATGACTTTATTGAGGCTATTTCAAGTTTTTGTTTTAAGTTAATTGATGCCGCTGAATGAACGTTCAACTCAAGTCAAATAATTTTATACCCAAAAAACTCAAAAAGTGTTTTGACCACTAATATGAATTTAACTTTTTCCATTGTAATTCTAACCATTCTGCCATTATCTACTACTTTTCAACTTTTCATTTCTGTTATAAATTTGTTGTACAATTTACATTTTGTTTTTTTTTGTAAACTATTTTACTATTTTAAGGTGTTTATGTCTTTAATATTTTTTTATTTTAAGGTGTTTATGTCTTTAATATATTTTTAGAGAACACGCAATTTAGACTAAAAAAAGGCTAAAAAAGCTAAATGAGTTTTTTAAAAAATCTAAAAAATAAGCTAAGAGCTAAATGAAACTTTTAAAGCTAAATCTGAAATAAATAAGCTAAATTTACCTCAAAATAAGCTAATATGGTCACGCTGCTTACAGTGCTTTATATGTGCAGACATTCTGCTCTAGGAATTTATTACCAAGAGGGCTTATTAGGAGAATCACAACTGACATTCACCAAACTGTCAAAAATAAAATAAAAAGTTCTTGCTTATTTTTTTATAAAGAGTTTGACACATTGGTGTAGTCAGTTGATGATAATATGGACTAACACGGCCACTTGGTATCATTCGCCTTAAGTTTTTGTACATTGTTTTGTATAAAAATCGTATTTTGTTTTGTAAATGAAGTCAAAAAATCTTTAATTTTATTTATTTTACGTTACTAAATAAAAATTTTTATTAATAAAAATTTTTGTTTATTTAAAATCGATTCTTTTGAGTTAAAAACTGTGTTTCCTAAGTACATACGAAACTTTTTATGTGCGTATTACACATCCCGCTTTCAAATAGTTGTTTATTTAAAAATCCCGCTTTTTGGCCGTATTTTCGTCAAAATCCCGCTTTTTGAACGATCGTGTCCCGCTTTTTGTAAAAAGCTTATGGTCACGTTATACATACTAGACATCTGCATGAAACTAAATAATGATGTTTATGAAATGTTCGCTAAAATTTTTTATTCATTTCATCCTATTTCATACAGATGAATAACTATGAAACAAGAACAATGAGCACTCAATAGTTAAGAACGCAGTAAAACGATGTTGGTTTGTTCATATATACAAGAGCATACAAACATTTACAAATGTGAAACAGAACATGTGTTGAGTAAATCTCGATTAAGTTCATGCAAAAACAATATGCTTTTAAAGATCAGTGTTGCCAGTTGAAGGAAAATACTAGAATAATCGCCGAAAAGGAAGTTAAAAAATGTTAACGAGATCTGAATTAAATTTAGTTTTTAATAGTGAGTGCAACTTCGGTAAAATATTTCATTTATAAACATAAGTTAAATGTACACATAATTATCTTTCTTTTAAATGCAATATTATTGTTGTTTAAAATTTCGTATTTTTGCATTAGGGTTATAATAAAATTGTTTGAGTTTTATTACAAATATTAATATCAAAAATAATTTTTAGTTAGATTTTTGCTTGGAAGTATATAAATAGTTATTTTCGCTTGGAAAGGAGTACTTTTGTTGTATTTTATTTAATTTTTGTCACACAACTAATAAACTATTAGGCCGGGTTTACACATGTGTGCCATGTGCCACACAAGTTTAAAAAAAGCGTAACCACTAATTACTAATGAACAACTGTTTGATTTAAACATGTATTTATTAAGGGTCAAACCCACGATATCGACAACGTTCGACTTGTCGCACACTTACATTCAAAACAAAAACAAATTTTAATATTTTGTTCTTGTTTCAAATGTAAGTGTGTGACAAGTCGAACGTTGTCGATATCGTGGGTCAGGCCGTAAGTTAAATAGTTCCATACATAGCTAATAGACAATTTTATAGAATCCAACATGATTGGAAACATGTCTGACATTATTAATTAGTTGGTTACGCTTTTTTGGGCAGCCTTATGAACTGGTTTAAGTTCTTATTTATTTAAATAGTCCGTACATAAAATTTAAAATATAATCACAAAGTTAATTAAAAACTGTATAACTTCCAAGCTGCTGGATCGATTTTCTTCAAACATTGCTTACAACATTCTCGATAAAGTCACCTTTCAAACAATAACAAACTAAATGGAAATTGGTACAGACGTTTTGGTTCTGCGAATGCGTAGGCTGACACACAGATGCACACTTGAAATTTGTAAAACTCCTCTTGTTTGGTCGGTGGTACCTGATTACTAAAGAACAGAACATTATTACTTTAAATTTCTTTTTCAGTATATGTGCTTACGATGGTTCGACATTTTTTTAAATTTCGCTCAATCTAATAAGAGAACATAATAAAACACAAATGATCATTATTTTATGTGGTTTATTGAAATGCAATTTGAAAAAAAAGTAATTATCAGGAAAATTCAATATGATTTTGAAATTATATTAATGCAAAGAAAACAAAAAACTAATGCGTGATTTAAATAAAAATTATAAATTCAGTTAGTGTTAATGGAAAAAAGTTTCATATGAATTAAGCATCACGTTCGAAATTCTGTGTTTTTATATTATGATGTAAAAACATAATTTTTTCGACTGACGCTGTATTCCACCCAATGATGCAACGTTTTTCAGAAAGTAAATTTCTTGCTGCCGAAAACACCCGTTTCGAAGACGCACTGCTAGCTGGTATGGCGAAAATCTTAGAGCTTACTTGGTATAAAAGAGGAAATTTAGACTTATTTAATTCCCAAACTAGTTGAAAAGATATACATCGAATTTTTTAACTAAAATTATTATTAACAGTTCGATATGATTATATTTATTTATAATTTGTTTGTGTTATTGTCCTATGTATGGACATTTTATAGAAAAAACTTTTTATTTCAAGAATTTTACATTAATTGAAGGTAAGCCGCGAATAACGTTTTAAGTGACAAAATAATAATTTTTCAGGAGAGCCCAAAAACGTATTTTAAAGCAAGATTGGTTTTTTCGTTTAAATTTTTTTAGCTTATCGAAAATAATGAAAGCTAGCATTATCTTTTCTTTTTTTATCTCTGCTACATTTATCAATTATTTTCGACAATTCCGTTTGCATGATTTTAATAGTTACTTACAAAGTTTTCCACCGACTGACTGATTGTAATTGTGTTTTGACGGCGATAGGGTGCATAATTTTGGATGATTTGATCTTTGAACAACGCAAGAGAGTTATGTTAATGGTAATCTGTGAAAAAACTTGTTTTTAAAAAAATGTCTTTTACATCGTTATTTGCGGCTGTGCTTCAATTTTATATTCTTGTTCATTATGTTATTTTCTTTTCTTTGTAAATTATTTCTTTTTTCGTTATTTAAATAATATTTTTGTGACATTTTGTTTCATATGGCACGCAATTACTGGAAATATTCCAGTAAAAACAGAATCAGTGTTGTCTGTTTTCGCATTCAAATACAGAAACAATTTTTTCACAAATAGAGAAACGATGGAATTTTGTGTTTCACACTTCATGTGACAGTTTTTACGATACGAGAAATACAGAAACTAGCTACTGGTCTCAATATAAATACAAAAAGTACATAATTACTGTTTGAAAAAACATAAACATTCATATCTATGGATAATAACAAATACATACATATTTATGTGCTATAAAAATACCTGTAAATACTAATGAGATTGTATAACCATGAAATTCAAAGCTATTTCAACAATATATTTTTAAATTTAAATCTGAAGAAAAGTACAATTACTTTTCTTCTGCAGAACATTTTGGCAGAATTTTTTTTACAGATTTGGCATTTTCTCACCATCATTTTCTGGCAACACTTTTATTGCGTATTAATAACAAAAGATGAGATGAGAGAAAGCAGCATGAAACAATACTCGTTTCAATGAACAATCTCTTTGTGTTAACAGTATGAAGCGAAATGTTTTCACTCACAGTATGATAAAAGCAACACTTTGTTCAGTTTAAAATATTTATTCGAAGTTGGGTTTTAGTGAACAAACATTTCAGTAGTTTCATGGATGGAGTTGTTCATGCAGAACAACATCCATGTTTTAAGGCTGGTACTCTGTTCACAATTTCGTGCGAAATGCTGTCAAACTACATATAAAAGTATTTCGTATGAAATATTTGCGAAATAAATTCGCAAGAGTAGTACTCTGTTCTTGGTGTGAAAAACACGGAAAATCATTTCTTTCCATGCAAAATTAAACTGGCATCATTTTAGTTTAGCTGCGAAACACCATGTGCAGTGCTTTTCTCACACGGAATTTTAGCAATTTTGCATACTTTCAAGCAATAAAAGCGAGTTGGGCTACATTTAGTACATTTAAAAATTTTCACGCGAAATAACCAATGGCACTGAAAATTTTTCACAACTTCGAACAGAGTACCGGCTTTAGGCGGGATTATCCCGTTTTTCATATATCGATCCCGCCTCAAATCTCTATCTCGCTTTTTAGAGTTTTAAAATTTTTATTCTCTTATTAAATTTTTACTAAAAAGTAACTGATACAAATTCATTCAAAATATTTTTTGTAGTTATTAACTAACTAGCTAAAACACGGGATTTTGGGTTCGTTGCACTCCAAATACGTTTTGAGATGAAAAGAAAAGTTTTTTTTGTATATGAAGTGCCACGCCTTCGGTTAAACCTTCACTATTTTGTAGAATGCAGTTCTAATTATTAACATGAAGAGTTCAAAAATTTCCACTGCATTAGTTTCCAAGATATTTTTTTTTCTCTATTTGAGAGGAGACACGTTCTCTTGTCGAATTCCGATTCTTTTCTATCATCGGCAGAATCAGCAGAAATTTAAGTTTGTTTTTGTAGCAGATACCAAGATATTGCTGCCTGTTCTGTAAGTCGAGCCGATTTAAAAACGTTCGATTTAGAAAAATTAAATCCACTAATAGCGAATTTTGTTTAGTATTTTTTGTAGTTTTCTATTTTTTAGAGCTTGAAATAGCATATCTGAAATAAATTTGGTATGTATGATGTAAAAGGCACCAATGGGGTCATTGTTTATTTTTTGTAAACGAGAAATTTACTTGGATTCGGTTTATAGAACATGTCGGTTACAGAACGTTCATAAAGCGTATTTAAATAGGTTTGGTCTATAAATAATGATTAGATTATTTTAAACAATCCTTTTACAGTTTAGAGATTCACGCCCTCTTTAAACACTTAAATATCAACTAACAATCATTGCTAATAATGGGAGCTTTACTTACTCTCAAATATGTACAGCCTACCCAGCAGCAAAACTTAAAAAATACAGGAACCAACAACTACGGAAGTTATAAAATCATTTATGACACTAAAGATTTTTCCGCAATTTATTTATCTAGTGTTACTGCACTCAACATATTCCTTTTTAATTGCTAAAAACATTTTAATTATTCTTTAGAACTATTCTTATAAAGCTAAATTTACACAATTGAAATCTTCTTCAAAATTGCTCTTCAAAATGCTTTAAACTCGTGTAAACAGCAAAATTTTTAAGAATGAAGCTTTCCTCTATCTCTCCCTTCACTATCCCTTTCCTAAAGAAGGTAACACCTAGTAATAGTAGTAGACATTAATTGCCTGAGTGCTACTTCTCTTTAAAAAAAAAAAAAAAAAAAAAAAAAAAAAGAGCAATTTTGAAGAAAATTTCAATCGTGTAAACTTAGTTTAGCTCTACATAAATATTAAGGACGATTTTTTAATAAGATAATTTTTAAGTCGGTCTCACAGACCATATGTGTAAGTATAGGAAGATTAAATAAAAATTTTAGTAAAGTAGATATTTTTTTATTTTATTTTCAAAAACCTTCAGAAGAAGAAAATTTGTTTTAGCTTAAATAAATAAGTATTAAAAATAAATAAATTCAAATACTCACCGTACTGTGCGGGTCACCTTCTGCTTCTGGTAAATTTCTATCGATTTGTGTAATGTGACGTCTTGATTCTGCCGATAGTTGTTCAGTGCCATGGTACCACATAATAAAGGTGGGTGGCTCCAAAGCACCACGTACGACGCAGCGTAAATTAACTCTGCTACCGGCCTTAACGTAACGATCTGGGTCGCCCAGAATTTCTGTACGAGGAACTGTAATGAGAAGAGTTTTGAAATTTTAATGCGAGTTAACAGTTAAAAATAAATGTTGTTTTATTAATATAGCATGAGATTTGTATATGTTATGAAATATTTTTTTTTTAAATTATTGTATATAATTTTTTTTTTTTTTTTTTATTTAAAGGTAAAATTTTTATTTTTTAAGGTCCAAATTCACAGACTATAGTAAGCTAACGCTCACGGTTTAACTAACGATTTTTCTTATCAATTTCATTAGTTTAACCACCTTCATTACTTAACTAAGGACTGTGAATTAAAATTTTTTTAAATAAAAAAAATTTGTGTGATAATGTTTTTTTTTTTAATGGATAGCTTAAGTAGACAAATTCACTGATTTTTTTTTCAACTGAACAACACATTTAACAAAATTATCATAATAATTAATAATTTAATAAGCTGAAATATATATCGTTTTCTCAAGTCGACTTGAGTTGAAAATTTATATGAAAAGCATTAATTTTCTGAGTGATTTTCATAAAAATTTTGTAGAAGATAAGATTTGTTGAGCTGTGGAAACGGTGGTTAGGAAATCTAAGAATTTTTTTTTAAAGAAATGACAAAATTTTAAATTTTCTTTGTGTAAGCAACAAATTAATGGCCTGTTCATTGATATCGAAAGAATACGTTAATTTTTAAATCTACAGTGAAACCTCTCATAACAGGACACTCACCGTCGACGTATTTTTGTCCGATTATTAGAGGTATCCGCTTATGAGAGTGGTACACATTCTTTTATTTTAATTTTGGCTCTACAAAACTTGTCCGTTTTTTAGAGGTGTCCGGTTATGGGAGGTGTCCGTTAGGAGAGGTTTCAGTGTATATTGAAAACTACAAGGAAATAAAAAATATATTCCGTAGCAAAGGTATGCATTCGATGACGTTGAAAAGGTGCTTTTGAAAGTGAACACCTTATAAATTAAGTTTTCAATTAATTACATTAAATTTTTACCATTAATCTATAACATACAGGGAAAACAATAACTAGTAAAATAATTATATTGCTTATAACACACAATAGCAGCATTATTCCCTCAAAAGTTTACTTCCAACTGAAATGCTGACAAACAAAATAATTAATTAAATTAATAGAATTTTGCTTTACTTTTAATCAACGATATATAAGCGTTTAATGGCTACAAAATATAATAAGTAAAAATTTTTTTAGTACCTTGGATATATATTAAATAAATTCAGTAAAGTGCGACTTTGACTCGCGCACGAAGGGTTCCGTACGTTGGGCTTTGAGCATTTTTTAATACAGTGTTTTTTACGTTTTTTCAGCTGAAATAGTGTTTTTTTTATTATTTTTCTCTTTTTTTCTCGTTTTAACGATTTTTTAAATTTTGGCGATTTTTTTTAATTTTGGCGATTTTTTTTTAATTTTGACAATTTTTTTTATTTTGGCGATTTTTTTTTAATTTTGGCGATTTTTTTCATTTTGGCGATTTTTTTTCATTTAGGCGATTTTTTTTCATTTTGGCGATTTTTTCATTTTGGCGATTTTTTCGGTTTTTCGCGATTTATTTTCGATTTAGAAATGTTTTTTAATTTGGTGCTTTTTTTTCGTTTTGACGATTTTTTTTTTGATTTTGGCGTTTTTTTTCGGTTTGGCGATTTTATAATTTTGAGATTTTTTTGTTTCACCGTTTTTGAAAATTTCAGGAAGTTTGCTCTTACGGTTTCCAAGATACAGCAAGTTTTCAAAATTACATAGTCGAAATTACATTAACTGATGGTACACCCTTTAATTAAATTTTTTTAAATTTAAGTGTTAGTTGTTGTAGTCTGTATAAAAATACACGAACTTTACAAATTTCAAGTGCATATACATACAATTGTATGTATATTACATAGGATTTTAACATTTTTCGATGCTCGTTTTGGCACACCCTTTATTTTCCAACTCTTATGTATTTGTTGTTGTAGCGGCCAAGGGTCCCATGTAATATACATACATACATACAATTGTATGTATATTACATGGGATTTTAAAATTTTTCGTTGCTCGTTTTGGCACACCCTTTAATTTCCAACTCTCATGTATTTGTTGTTGTAGCGGCCAAGGGTCCCATGTAATATACATACATACAATTGTATGTATATTACATGGGATTTTAACATTTTTCGTTGCTCGTTTTGGCACACCCTTTAATTTCCAACTCTCATGTATTTGTTGTTGTAGCGGCCAAGGGTCCCATGTAATATACATACATACATACAATTGTATGTATATTACATGGGATTTTAACATTTTTCTTTGCTCGTTTTGGCACACCCTTTAATTTCCAACTCTCATGTATTTGTTGTTGTAGCGGCCAAGGGTCTACACACTGTGTCCAAATTTCAGGTCCGTAGCTCTTACGGTTCTCGAGAAAATACCCTGTGACGGACAGACGGACGGACGGACAGACGGACAGACGGACAGACGGACAGACGGACAGACGGACAGACGGACAGACGGACAGACGGACAGCGTAGCGAAAACAATAGGGTTCCATTTCACCTTTGGTGTACGGAACCCTAAAAATAAGTAAACGGAGAAAAGCAAAAAAAAAAATAGAAGACAAAAGCAAAAGGAAATATGTTCAAAATCACGTATCACACGTAATAATGGCAGCAACACGTTCTAAAAATAAAAAATTTGGCATCCGTATGTGGAAAAATCATTTATTCGAATTGGAAATGAGTCTGCCGACACTGATAAAGAATGAAGAAGTGTGCTAAGCAAGGCCACGATGACATGGATAAGTTAGTTTGGTAAACAAATTAATCATTATATTTGAAGCCTCAATACATACATATATATATGTGTAGAAATATTTTACGGAGCCATGTATATACATACATATGTAATATATGCATGTACACCTTCAGGGCTAAAGATGTTCAAAATGTACAAAATATTTTTACAAAATTAATTTTTGCTACCTAAAATTAATAATATATACTGGTCTTAGATAATTTAGAAGTTTGCTACATTTATGTTTGCATCCCAGTGAAAAAAATTTTAAGTTATTAGAAACCATATTTTTTAACTTTTAAAGTATCAATAAGTGTTTGCTTTTGATTTTTTACTTTTCAGATAGTGATTACTAACAATGGGCCTAATTACGAGTGTCGTATTTCGACTATGACTATGACGATTTTCTACAAGATTAAAGAAAAAATGTTGCAATGTGCTTAACCTACCATTTACACATGAAACTAATTTCAAGAAAGTAGCAATACAATGAAATTTTTTACTACCACACTGACATTAATTTTAATTTCAACTCAGCTTTCAACAATTTTTTCCAGAAAGTAAATTTTTGATGTTCTCAGAAAGTAAAATGAAAAAAGGTTAAACAGTGTTACCCACTTTAAAGATTTGTACAAATATACAGGATTGTGGCAAATAATTATTATAAATTATCTTTATTTTGTATAAATATTTAAAGAATTATAATATCTTATGTTCAAATATACATGAAGAAGACAGTTCATGCCTTTTGAAAACCATAATATTATTACAATGTTAACAATAATACATATTCCCAATTTATTGCCTTATAAATGTGTGTAGGTGATATTCTGGGTAACTCTAAATAAGAAGTGAACAATACAATTTTCTCCAACTTTACTTTTCGACAACATTTTTTAAATGAACTTCCCTTTCCTATGAAAATTAACAGGAAATTTTCGTGAAAGTCATTTATTTCATTAAATTTTTTATTCATAATACGTATACAGAAATTTCAAGAAAGTACTTTCATGTGTAAATGTAGCGTTAGTCTAATATGAAAGCGTCGCACAGTGTCGTGGGTTCATATAACGAGCGGCCAAAAATAGAAGGGGTTATCGTAAAGGAATGAAATTTGGAACACGCGCTTTAATTGGTAAAATATAATCACACATAAAATTTGGCCATTTAATTTTCAAGCATTCGTGTCCTTCCCATATATCCTGAAATAAAAAATTACCATAACACAGCGAAAAATAATTTTAACTCAATGAAATTGTGTATAGACACTAATTTTAACATATCTAATGCTTCGTAAAAATTTCGGTCAATTCAGAGAAAGGATACGCATACCTCAAAAGTGTCCTCTTTCAAAAATGTGAAACAAAAAAATTGTCTTCACTTATAGTGAGTTAAATGTTTAACTAGACGCAATATATACAATAGACACCTACAATTTGGCCATTTAAATTTAAAGGACTAATGTCTTTCCCAAATGTCCTAGAAGTAAATAATATACTGAAAATATACAAATTATAACTTGAAAAATATTGTAAAAATAAATTGTAAGGTGGGAAAAGGTGAACAAGAATACAAAAAATTTGCAATCTAGTTACTTGTAGAAATATAATGTGAAAGTATGAAAAATATATTTTTATATATTTTTTTCTATAGACCACTTAAGTCCTACTTTTTTCATTCACAAATGTTTTTTTTCCATATACATTATAAGCAACGGCACTGAGCATATGAGTTACAAAATATAGAAAAAATATATTGTAACCATATTATAACAATATTCCCCTTATGTTTTATTGGAAGTTGTAGTGCAATATCTAAAATAAAATTTAATTAACCTGTTAAAGTTTGCATGTGTTCGTACCATATTTTCAAATATTTGAATACTGGCTTAAAACCGTTGCATTTGAATCGTCAAAACTCTTTAAAAATAAAGCTTTTTAAAAAAATTCCTTTTTATTTTACTTAATTAGAATATTGCACATGCAACAAAGTAATTTGTTCGTTTTAATTTAAAACTAATTTTTTTCATTTTTGGCCACCTTCGCGGAAGTGTGCGTCGTAGTCAAAGTCATAATACGACACTCGTAATAAGGCCGTTTAGAAATGCAATTTTTTACAAAATCTGATTTCTTGATTCTTGTAAGCAAATGAATTCAATGTTATGAAATATGACATTTTTAATTATACAAAATATATTGATTTTAAAGAAATTTTAAATATTTGATCTTTCCATGGTTGGTGGCGAGTATTTCCCAACTCTATAATTTATAATTTGTAAACTTGTTTTAGTTAACATTGTTTTGTTTAACATTGTAACATTGTGTAATTTTTTATGGACTATAAAAGACTTCGATTCTTAAAGTCTTAGCTAATTGAAATAAATAAATAAAAGTAATTCAAAATTACTTCTTTTGCACTCAATAAAAAGATTGTACAAATAATCGCATTTCCCTAACATCACAAAAATTACGAGTACTTCGGATTTACTGAGTAGGTACCCAAAAAGAAAAATTCTTGCAATGACAACCCTATGTAAAAATAATTTTTAATGGGATTATAAGGGGTGATTTTTGAAAAGCTTTCGGGTTTGATTAAAAAAAAATACTATTAAATTTAGAGAAATGCATGAAATATTTCTAAGGACGATCTATACAACCACACATTTTGAAGTCTACTGATGATTTGTTACAGCAACAATGAAGTGCATATAGACAACGCTGCACCATCAGCAAATGAATTTCAAATTAAAATAAACTTCTGACAATATGTCGAATAATAAATTTTGATTTGATTTTTCCCTGCTACGATAATAGTGTAGCTAATTTATTTTAATGTTTTTATAAATTTTAAAAATTTAAATTGATATTTTTATTTTTTTTTTAAAGAGAAGTAACACTCAGACAATTAATGCCTACTACTATTACTAGGTGTTACTTTCTTTAAGAAAGGGATAGTGATAGAAAAGAGAGGTGGCGAAGGAAGAGGTAGAGGAAAGCTTCATTCTTTTATAACTATGATTTTTTTGCACGTTTTTTTAATAATGCAGTGTTGCAGCTCCTCTGATGTTCAATGAGGCGTACTATTTTTTTCTTTGAAGCTGTGTTTAGTAGCCATTTTATTGATTATTTTAATTCGCCGATGATTCTGCTACACAACGAATGAGGGCGCTCTGATGTTACATTAGGATTAGTATCTGCTGAAGTCGGTATAGTTCAGTGACCAGTGACTATGCCTTTATCACTTGAACTTTAATACAACAACTGATACAAATGGAAACTAATGCACATGAGAAAAATGCGTGGTGTTGTTATCTAATGACTGCCGGATACAGGAATTGAACCCAGGACCTTCGGGTTTGTAGTCAACGTGCTAACTACTTCAGCCAACGCCACCACTTAGGCATAATTTGAAAAAGAGTTTTACAGCCTATCATACGGTATTCACAGAAAACTTAAGCTTACGAAAAGCAGTTAATATTTTTCATTTGAAAAAGCGTGCCACTCTCTTACAAGCTATTTTTTTGATGAGGTTTTTTTGTAAAAAGTTTATTAATTTGTGTCATATAAAAAATTGGACAAAAATACAATCTTATGATAAAGCGCTTTAATTTTATTAAAAAAAACCAATAAATTATTTGAAAAATTACTAAATACAACTAAATATTTGCATTAGGTTATCAAAAATTTACAAACATATTATATAAGCGCGAGAAACGTCAGCCTTCCTTGGCACTCGGGTAGATATTAATGGCCCTATGTATAAGCAAAAATTGGCATGAAGTTAGCATAAGTGGCAAAATTGAACATGATGTTAAAGAGATTTGCCATTAAACTTCACATTAAAAATCATGCTAGGACGTAGAGGTGGGTTAAAATTAGATAATGCGACCATTTTTAATGTCAAATTGTATGGAGGAACTCGTTAACACCTAATTAAATTTTATCACTTATGCTAACTTCATTTTTTCATTTGTTTATACATAGGGCCGTAACGCTTTATGTCCAGGATTACTTAGTATAATAAAAAAAAAAAAAACTTATTGGTTTTGAATCGTAGTACCTAAACGAATGTATAAATACACCAAAATTGTTCCCCCTAATTTTGTGTTAGCCAAAAGGACACGTTGCCATATTACAACGCCACACATACATAAGCATACTTTTGAAATTAAAAAAAAAATCATTTTTATTTTTTATTATTTAAATTTTGAGCAAAATGAGAATAATTGCTGTACTTTAAAGTTAACCCAATATCAACTTGTAGCACGAAGCTACCAAGTTTTGTAACCGAATCGTATTGGTGTTTCTTTTATAAATTGCTGGAAACTATTTTTACCAAAATATAAGATCAAGCTTTTTTCGGCATGCAAATTTTTAAGCATATTGAATTTTAAATGGTCTGTGATTGGACAAAGCTTACACATTTTATCACCATCTGAATTTTGTTGAGCATTGCCTTAAAAATTAAGATAACTACATATTTCAGGAAAATTATCACGAAATCATTTCTTAAATCATTATCATTAGACGACATATCACTTGCTATAGAAGAAATATTTATTGTATGCTGTTAGCAACAAAATTTCACTAACAATGCGGATTTAATTGACCCTATTAGCCGAATTCTTTCTGCCTTTGAAAACTGCATATTCGTTAAATTTTTTAGCAATATGGTTTATTATTTATTACTCTCAAGAAATAAGGGAATCGATGGGAAGATAACTTTGTTTCCCAAAGTGTATTTTTGCTTTCCTACTTCAGTGGGCTACGGATTAATATATGATTCTGCTGGTTTTTTTATTCAAAATAGTTCGAGACAAAGAAGCATCTGATATACTATCGCATAAAACTCTAAGAGACAAGTTTTCGGAGGAAATATTGACAAAATCTTCTAAGCATCCATCAAATATTTTTCATTATTAACATTTTCATCATCTACATCAGCGCTTATACACTGACCATTTTTCTTAATATCTGTTCACATTACAACTTCAACTGAGCGGTACAAACATTATGTGGAATTCCATCCTCACTTTGTGGAGCATCATCTTCACCGCTTATGTAACCAACCATCAATCAATCATAAAAACATGATCATGAGGGTGGCGTTGGCTGAAGTAGTTAGCACGTTGACTACAAAATCGAAGGTCCTGGGTTCAATCCCTGTATCCAACAGTCATTGAATAACAACACCACGCATTTTTCTGATGTGCATTAGTGTCCCTTTGTATCAGTTGTTGTAGGAAAGTTCAAGTGATGAAGGCATAGTCACTGGTCACTTAACTATACCGACTTCAGAAGATACTAGTCCTAATGTAACATCGGAGCGCCCTCCTTCGTTGTGTAGCAAAATCATCGGCGAAGTAAAATAATCAATAAAATGGCTACAAAACACAGCTTCAAAAATTTAATACGCCTCATTTGACACCAGATGGCGCTGCAACACTGCATTATCAAAAAACGTGCAAAAAAGCAGAGTTGTAAAAGAATGAAGCTTTCCTCTATCTCTCCCTTCACCACCTGTCTTCTATATCACTATCCCTTTCCTAAAAAAAAAAAGAAGGTAACACCTAGTAATAGTAGTAGGCATTAATTGCCTGAGTGTTACTTCTCTTTATAAAAAAAAAAAAAAAAAAATCTAAAAGTTTTAATGCTTCAGCTAAAGTAATTTTTCTATAAATAATTCTTTCTGCAAAAAAAAAACCGACTTTATTACAAAGATCTTATAGCAAAAGATAAGAAGAAGTACGTAAAATAAAAACTTAAATTTTAATGGGCGTGCCTCCGCCCATTTTTTAAATGCAAGATGGTGTGTTTTTCACAGCTCAGGGTGCGTGTTAAGTCTTGTAAAAATCGGTAAAGTAGAACCATTTAAAATAAAATATTTTTTAAATGGAGGATTTTGTGTATTTTAGAGCTCAAGGTGTGTGATAAGTTTCGTAAAAATAGGTTAAGTAGAAATTTTAATTGGCGTAACTCTACCCATTTGTTCAACGTTCAAATTATATAACTACAAGGACCAAAGGTCTTTTATAGGTTTCGCAGCACTCAAATATGTAGAATATCATAAAATAAAATAAGAAAATTGTGGGCGTGTCCCCGCTTTTTTTTTGCAATGGCATCAATGGAAAGCTATACACACTCACAGATAAAAAAAATTATTTTTTCAATCGGTCTAAAATGTACCAAATTATGAAGTAACACCCAAGAAAAAACTAGGGACAAGTTGTTTTTTGAAGAAAGTTAAAAAGAGCAAAAATTTCCTCAACTTATTTGTAACTACATTTATTGCTTATCTATAAGACAAGACACATAGTAGTGCCTGGCCTTTCCAAATGGCAACGCAGTGGTAAAAATTTAAATTTATACCTTCATTTTTATAAAAAATAATATGTGTTTAAAATCCATTTTTAGAAAATTTTTTATGAAAAATTTTAAATATAAAATACATTTCAAACTCATCTTAAATCTTATGAATATGTGGAATATAATATAAATTTAAATTTCCAAATTAATGTACAAAATCAATCAATCAATTCTTAAATAGAAAACAACAACAACAACAACAGCAAATTTCTTATTAACGCAGCGAAGTAAAAAATATATAAAAACTTACTTTTTCACACATTTTTTTTTTGGTCTACAAAAACACAACCGGTCTCGCGCAAAAACCAACTAAATTTTTCTCTTTAATACTAGTAAGCATACTTGCTGTGCTTTCCAAAACATTTGCTTCTTCTGTAACGTACCATTATAAGTTTTAAGCAATGTCAAATATTACCATGTAGTAACGGCAGGACATAAATTTCAAAGTCCAACCAAAAAGTAATGACTGTCCTTTATATTTGGCTTTGCAAAAACGACAATATTAAAACGCACTTTTCTATGGAAATGCTTAGGTTTCTATGCAAACGAAACTGTTCAATTTCGTGGATAGTCTGTTAGTGCTCTTAAAACCCGTTAGCAACAACCACCAATTAATTGCTGAAGCATACTAAAAACTCTGACACGAATCACACACATAATAACTCGAAAATCTTAGAAAATCCAGCAACTTCCATATCTTTTTCCCCGCCCTCAGTGATACAACCTAAAAATTAGAATAAGTCAAAGTATTTTCTACGTGAGCCTTTCAATTTACTACATTTATACGAGCATTATAAAATGATATTCATATTGTAATTAATTTGTTTGACATAATTTAATTTGAACAAGTTCTGTGGAAAATTGAAAATTACCTCACTAATCCCTGCTGGAAGAAGCTAAAGAAATAACATAAAATGGCAAGTCATCAGCAGCATCAAATTAACACTTGCTGTGCCCTTCCTTACTACATGAGCCAACAAAGGGAAACACGGAAACAAAAAAAAAACAAACAGGAAATATAATCCAGCACATTTCAGTTATATCCGTTTAAGCTAATTTGTATGCTAAGCGTATATGCTTAGCATATATTTATGTACATATGTATATTCTAGTCAAGTCCTTTTGCAGAGGAAAAAAATATTTTAACATGCGAACATATAGTACATACAGAGTATGTGTATACAAAATAGAATAGAAAGGTTTATTATCTAACAGACGCCAAGAACAACAGGTACAAAAACATAAAAACAAAAACGTTGAAAGAATGAAAATGAAAATCTCTGCAAAAAAAACAACAGCG
Source organism: Tachina lurida (assembly GCA_944452675.1). NCBI lineage: Eukaryota > Metazoa > Arthropoda > Insecta > Diptera > Tachinidae > Tachina > Tachina lurida. Next base: position 43,001,764 of record OX101752.1, read on the forward strand.
TTAATGGTTATACATTTGAAAAGCACCATAAAAAAAACAGGTAGACATAGATAAATACTTGTGTGCTTAGAAATACAGGGCGAGAAAATTTAAGTTAATGATTTTTATTACCTCTAAAATTATGAAATACCTAGAACTGAAGGATATTTTCTACCTTACTTTATTAGAATGAATGTGGAAAGTCCTTAAAAATATACTAAGCCCCGTCTAGACTGGCAACAAATTTATTAACATATATTGCAGCAAATGTCAAAATATTAATATTGCCAATGGAGACAGCTTATAGCCAGTGCTAGCAATAATTGCGGCAATAATTGTCAACAGTTTTTCGTTGACATGTAACGTCAAACTTGGTGCAAATTTATTTTCGACTTTTCTGTATTGCGTTTGACATTTAGATAATGTTAGTGAAATTGAGAAAATATACAGTAAAATAATTTGTATTGTTATAAGTATAAAAATAAAAATGTGTTCGATTAACCAGATATTTACAAGTGAATTATATTTTTGTTCTGCACCTGCCTTGTTGACTTTTTCCATATCGAGCCATAACCGCTAAAAAAGCTTAAGCGACACATTTTTCTGACTTCGTTATTTTGACGAAAATCGACTATTTACGATCGCAAATAATGGATTTTGGTCAAAAAACTAAGTTCGAAAATTATGTCGCTTAAGCTTTTTTGGCGGTTATGGCACGATATTATGGCTACGATTTCCCATATCCTTAATATGAGTAAAGCAATCAGCAATATTGTTTTGTTATTCTGTCTGCGTTATAGCTATATTGCCAGCATATTTATTACCATTCTAGAGGGGGCTTAAGTAAATAGTTTTAATTTTAGTAAATGCATATATTTATATCATTTTAGCACAGGAAATTTTTAAACTTACATATTTACTTTCAACCAACCATAATTATAGCCGATTCCAACTAACTAATAGTATTCCTACTTCATTTAACTGAAAAACTCAAATACTCAACAACTATAAATGGGAAGGCACATACTCTAAATTTGGATATTTATTCGGACAAAACAAGTATACACCTGATACTCAGAGTATTAATTAAAAAAATTTTTTTATGAAATGTAATGTTCATTGGCTATTTAAGAACACTAACCGGGAAACTAGGAGTTAAAAATAAGAATAAATATAACCAAAGGTAAACCAATAATTGCAGACACAACAATCATTTCTCATATTCCATTTCATTAAAAATGTACGCTAAAAAGCTGATGTTAATAACAGTCTCTAACCAAGTAGATAGACTAAGGTGGTGATGAAGTGCCTGGCTGTACAGAAAAATATCGGTATTTCCCCCAGCTAATAAAGTCTAGTTTAATTTTTTTCTCTTCTTTAGAAAATCACATTGATTACTAAAAATATTTCATTCAGTAAGAATTGAAATAAGTGAACTTAGGTCCGATAAAGAAATTATTTCTATTAAATATAATCTTAAAAAATTCCGATATTATTCTGGAAATTTTTTGCATAAAATATGCAAGCAAAAATTATTTATGAACGGGTATTTTGTAATTTTTTTTCTAGTAAATATTTAAATTTTAGTTTTAACGTTGTTTTTAGCTTATTCGGGAATTGTTCCTGTAATGTAAACAATTGCACGCCGTTGCCATTTTAGGCAGCATTGATGCTTGAAGTGTGAGTAACTAAAATACTCGTACTATGGTACGAGTATATACTCATGTGTAGCCAAAAAAATACTTAGAATATTTTTATACTTAAGCCTATGGTTGCAGCTTATACAGTCCATGGACTTTAATTGATTTGCTTGTACTGTATAACTTAAGAAATGTGCATGAATACAGTAGTTGGTTGTTTATAGTTATATGTGTTCAAATAAAACTTGGTGTATATGTTTCCATATAAGTATGGGTGTTATTTTTAACTAAAAAAAGGTATCGCTTTAACTATTATTTGAGTTGACGGCCAAACAACTATAAGTACTCATTTACAAGTACTCAAGTTGTTTAGCCGTCAACACAAAAAAAAAATACTTAAAAGATACTTTTGTCATTATTTGATTCGAGCAATAACAGTCAAACCTAAATAGGACCGCCGAGGGTTGCCCAAATAGGAGAGTATGTATTTTCAGCGCATTCAAGATATATACGAGTACATAGTAAATCGAGAACCTCAATATACACCAACTTAAAAAAGCTAACTTTTCAGTAGAGCAAAAAAATTAGTTACTCGTAATTCGTTCATTATTGTAAAAACAAATAATGTGCCTTCCATAAGATGGATAAGAACTAATTTATAGGTATGAAAAAAAATATTTTGCACTGGTTTGCGTATTTGTTATTATGAGATAGCATATTTTAGTTGATCAAAAAACAATTATTATTGTAATATTTAAAAATGCTAATTTTATTGGAAAACAAAAAATGATTTTTTTTTAATTTATATGTATTTTTTAATCAATTTGTAAGATATTTTACTGAATACTACACCGAAAGAATTTTGCTTCATAAGTCCAATGAAACAGTTTCATTAAAATTTTTTCACAAATGTAATGATAATTTCACAAATGCAATTAATATTGTGAAAAAAATTCATTAGAATTGCTTCGTTGGTATTCTGGTTTCGTAAGAATATTTTATTGGATTGATGACAACAATATTTTCTAATTATTAAGAAACCCCTTTATATTTAAGTTATTTCATTCTTTTCATGAAATTATTTTATTTCGATGAAATTATAGCACTGTAATAAATACACTGTTAAATAAATTTTATTGAAGTTTTCAATAAAATAATTTTGATGAAACTGGTTTCATTAATCCAACGAAGCGTGACGTTGGTTGAATTTTAATGAATTTTTCATTAGACTAATGTCTAAATTCATAAAATTTAGGCCGAAAATTCTATCAGTGTAGATATAATAATTGAAAAGCTACAAGAAAAAACTTAAAATACCATAACAAAATTAACTTAAGCCTGACTGAAAGCCTCTTCCATCTCTAGGTGGTCAGCTTTCATACCGTCTAACTAAATCTCTATTGTAGCAGAGTCACTACAAATTTTCAATTTTGAAAGCTTTTATCAGTGACTATAAGCGCTCCATACATAATGTTTCTATTTGATTAAAACTTTAAAAATTATACATATATTACCAATTTTTTTTTAATCGGAACCCCTATGTAGTAAATGCTAAAAGTTACAAAATCTCAAAAACTAGCCAAAGGATATCCTTAACAGAGCCGTGTTCAGCATGCCACATGCAATAAGATATAAAGTAGATTTATAATATATTAATAATTTTTTTAAAATTTTGGAAATTTACATGGGACTTAGCATTTATTTCAACAAAAAAAATCTTGCTTTGAGAAAACGAGAAAGAAGTTATTTTGCTGATTCGAAATTTATATTACAGATGAATATTGCAAAGGGAAGCTTTTTGCCAGCGGAAACTCATTTTGACCAAATTTAAGTTTACATATTTTGAATATAGGCTCTCGATATATTAAAATGTACCCTGCTGCTTACGCAACGCTGTAAGGGCTGCAAGGGCGTTGTTTTGTAAAACACGACGCACAGTGTCGTGAGTACATATAACGAGCGGCCAAAAATAGAAGGGGTTATCGTAAAGAAATGAAATTTGGAACACACGCTTTAATTGGTACAACATAATCACAAATAAAATTTGGCCATTTAATTTTCAAGGATTCGTGTCCTTCCCATATATCCTGAAATAAAAAATTACCATAACAGAGAGAAAAATAATTTTAACTCAATGAAATTGTGTATAGACACTAATTTTAACATATTTAATGCTTCGTAAAAATTTCGGTCAATTCAGAGAAAGGATACGCATACCTCAAAAGTGTCCTTTTTCAAAAATGTGAAACAAAAAAATTGTCTTCACTTATAGTGAGTTAAATGTTTAACTAGATGCAATATAGACAATAGACACCTATAATTTGGCCATTTAAATTTAAAGGACTAATGTCTTTCCCAAATGTCCTTGAAGTAAATAATATACTGAAAATATACAAATTATAACTTGAAAAATATTGTAAAAATAAATTGTTAGGGGGGAAAAGGTGAACAAGAATACAACAAATTTGCAATCTAGTTACTTGTAGAAATATAACGTGAAAGTATGAAAAATATATTTTTATGTATTTTTTTTTCTATAGACCACTTAAGTTCTACTTTTTTCATCCACAGATGTTTTTTTTCCATATGAGTTACAAAATATAGAAAAAATATATTGTAGCCATATTATAACAATATTCCCTTTATGTTTTATTGGAAGTTGTAGTGCAATATCTAAAAAAAAATTAATAAACCTGTTAAAGTTTGTGTCCGTGCCATATTTTCAAATAGTTGAATACTGGCTTAAAACCGTTGCATTTGAATCGTCAAAACTCTTTAAAAATAAACCTTCATTCTAAACCATGCTTGTCACAATTGCTATGATGGTCTACATTCTTGGTCTTTATTTTAAAAATTTATGTAAATACAATTTTGTTTTGAGAATCAGAAATTTTAGTCTCTAGTCACAATGTTAAAGTTATGACTATTTTTCAGTGACAATACTTTCTTTGAATAGGCATGCAAATATATTAAAAATGTATTTTTGGACTCAACTAACCTCTTTCCACTAAAAAAAAATAATTAATTTTTTGTACGAGTATGTACTATTTTTTATTTTTGCATCAAAATTAAGATGGAATAAGTATTTATTTGCGGAATTAAATGAGTTTTGGTATTTATAATCAACACAGCCATATCATTATACCGTAGTTCAAATTTTGTTCTTAATGTTTATATATCTAAAGATATGAGCAGTTCAAAAACATTTTATTTTTATGGGGTTTTCAATATATTTTTGGAAAAAAACTTCCATGGATCCAAGTGGATCCACCAGATTTCTCTAAAGTGATATTGCTGAATGTTTAAAAAACCAATGGTAGCAAATCTTCCTGCACCTTCCTGCACCTGCCTGCGCCTTTTTGAGATGTTTCGGTTTCATTTTGTTTTTTTTTAAAGAGAAGTAACACTCAGGCAATTAATGCCTACTACTTTTACCAGGTGTTGCCTTCTTTTGGGAAACGGATAGTGATAGAGAAGAGAGGTGGTGAAGGAAGAGGTAGAGAAAAGCTTCATTCTTTTACAACTCTGCTTTTTTTGCACGTTTTGTTTTAATAATGCAGTGTTGCAGCGCCTCTGATGTTAAATGAGGCGTATTATTTTTTTTTGAAGCTGTGTTTAGTAGCCATTTTATTGGTTATTTTACTTCGCCGATGATTTTGCTACACAACGAAGCAGGGCGCTCTGATGTTGCATTAGGATAAGTATCTGCTGAAGTCGGTATAGTTCAGTGACCAGTGACTATGCCTTCATCACTTGAACTTTCCTACAACAACTAATACAAAGGGACACTAATGCACATCAGAAAAATGCGTGGTGTTGTTATTTTTTAATGACTGTTGGATACAGGGATTGAAGCCAGGACCTTCGGTTTTGTAGTCAACGTGCTAACTACTAACTAAACGATTAGGTTGCGAAAAGCAAAGGTAAAAATGCAGAAAAATTTTGTAAAAGGCAGAGGCAATTCAGAGCCTTTTTGAAGAATATGGAATGTGTGTTCCCACTCAAGATATAAGATTTAAAAAAACTGGAATAAAAGATGGGATAAATTTGGTAAAATTTCGCTGGATCAGCATTTTGACACAGCTGCGAAAGAAAAATGAGCTTATTTCTTAATCCCAGGCGATGAATTCATATTCTTAAATCGACTACCTTGGCTATAAATAAATTTGCTGGTTTACAATTTAACTGAAAAATCTTTAAAAGGACAATGTGTATAATAATAACAACAACTACATACCACAACCACACACACACACACATACATAATATTGCCTTTTATTTTATTACATTTGTAATAAATACAAATTAAAGTTTGTGCTTTTTTCCATTAAGATTTTATATCATGATATTTACTTGCTTTAAAGATAATTTGTATTTATAACGTCATTTGGTTTGCAAAATTGGGCTAAATAAACATTTATAGAGATACAGGAGCTGAGCTAGTGTGTGTGTGTGTGTGTGTGTGTGTGTGTCAGTTTGTATATGTATATGTAAGTAAAAATATGTATATACGATGGAAATGGTTAAGCAAAGTGTGCGGTGATGATGGTTGTACTATTTGTTGTATTTCTTAACATAAAAAGGGATAATGCTTTCTAACAATCAGTTATTCCTTTTTTATTTAAGATTTCTTTTTTTTTACTGCATATATTATTCTTATTTTTTGCTGCTGTTGATTTCTTTTCACTCGATTTGTTGTTATTATTTGAACATATCAATATACATAAATTTGTGTGTTTTTGGTTATAAACATTTATAAAATTTTTTCTTCCTATTTTATATTTCGTTTAACAACACATAACATTTAGTTTAGTTCTGCCTCATTTATTCGTTTGCCAATAGAATATTTAAGAGTTTCTATTCGTGTTGTTCTTGTCGTTTCCTTAAAGCCACTACTTTTGATAATTGAAAAAGGGGCTGCATTGTAGGAGGTGGAGGTAATATTATTTTATGGCGTGAGTGAAACGATTTGCTTGGTTCATATATCAGCATATCATGGTATAATTTTTCTGTTTGAATAAATAAAGCAAGCAGGGAAAAATGTATATGAAAATTGCAAAACAAAAATGGTAAAATCTTAAGTAATCGTGTCGAAGCAACTTTTTTGCATAATAGATTGCTAAAGATTTTCTTTAAAGAACTTAAGTATTTAGTAAGTTCATGCAGAATGAAAAATCCATAAGTATATGCACGTCTTTTTTTTAACCATGACCTTGTTTCATTAGATATTACATATTTATAAAAATAGTGTACTACTAGTGTATCATATTTCCTTAAAAAAAATTGAGCTAGAGTTTTTTAACTACGAGTATTTTTTTTTTAAATTCATCAGAACCAAAACCATTTAGGACTGACCATCAAATAATGGCTGTACTTATTATTGCCAGAAAAACAAAAATGTTGCATCGCCCATAAATTGTTGTAAGAAAATTGTGTTATTGTACATAATGAACAAACACCCAAAAACTTCCTTCAATATCTTTTTACACTTTTGGGTAAACTTCATTTGTATGGGCTATTGGGCACTGGTTTCTTGGTATTTCTTGACAATGACTAATCACCTAAAAAATTTTGGGCGTTCCTTCATTTAGCTGTTTCGGGCGATTAGCACTTGGGCGATAATTCGTATAGCCTCAAATAATTTTGTGCACTACATTCAGGGTTCGTGCCACTGTGCAGTGCTTTGATTGATTACTTTTGTCAGTAGTGAATTGATGAATTCATTTTTGCACTGTAATGCAGATGCAGGCAGCTGTTATTTATCTTTTCTTTAACTTTTTGGACTGGATCAAACAATCATCATGGCAACATACATGAGAGCAAAATTTTTTGTAAAAAAAAATTCAAACAAGGCTTATGATTATTGCGAGTTTTTGGTAACTTTTCTCCCCATTACCATAATATTGTGTTGTATCGACATCGGAAGCCATATATATAATACTAGCATTTTAGGTGTTCTGCGAGTTCTTTAACACCTGCCCTGATCTTATCGCATATATATGGTCACATATTAAAGAAGCTTCGACATCATCCAAATTCCCTACAGAATGGAAAGAAGGCGCAATAATAACTCTGCCAAAAAAGGGTGATCTAACAGACTGCATGAACTTGAGGGGTATAAATCTGTTGAACACGATCGAAACCTTTTTAACAAAGATCATATTGGAATGCATCTCACCCACCGTTGAAAAATCTTTACGAAATATATAGACTGCATTTAGACCGAATCGATAATGTGTTAACCAAATCAATACACTGCGCATAATACTTGAGCAGTCTTCTAAGTACAACTTCCTCCTCTTCTTAGTTTTTGTAGACTTTGAAAAAGCATTTGTCTGCGCTGGAGAATATCGGTATTCCAAATCTTCTGATATCCCTCATAAACAATCTATACAAAGATACCCCATATAAAGTACGTTTTAAAGATCAAGAAACTCGGCCTTTGGCATCAATACCGGTATAAGACTAGATGTGCGCTTTTGCCTGTACTTTTCCTAGTAGTTCTACATCAGACAAATATTGAGGCTCCAAATGAAATTCAATAGCATCTGAACCAGCGGTTGCATGACCTTGACTATGCATATGACATATGCCTAATGTCCCATAATTTCGATGGCATCCAGAAAAAATTAGACAAGCCTCAAGAGCATGGTATGCGGGTCGGTCTTAAGGACAACATCAACAAAACAAAGTCGCTTAGAATCGCCACACCATTTTCAAACCCAATACTTCTAAATGGCAAAGATTTAGAAGATGTTGCGAAATTTACTTATCTTGGTAGCATTATAAGTAAAGATGGCGGCCCAGATGTAGATGTAACAAATAGAATATTAACTACGCACGAAGCGCATATGTCACCTTAGCTAAATTCTGGAGCTCTTTTCCAATTTCCTAAGAGGCTCAAAGTCAACTTCTTCAACCTTAGCGTAAAATCAGTCCATCTGTACGGGTGCGAAATGTGGAAAGTAACTGAGGTCAAATCAACAAAACTACAGGTATTAGTAAATAAATGTCTGCGTAAAATAAACAAAATCTTTTGGTCTAACCGCATCACGAATCCAGTCTTGTTGTCAATTTGTAATCAAGCTCCTCCCATCGTGGATCGCTCAAACGCTTCGATAGGACATCTACAGCATAGCAAATGCCAGTTTTCAGTGGAACCCTCAAGGGAGACGGGATGTTAGACGACAAAGAACTTAAGTTCATACAAGACAAATCCAGATGGATATCCTTCCTTAACACGTTTCCATAAATAAACACAAACAAATTATTTTTATTTTCTCTTTTTTCTCTCTTTTTATTTTGTCAAAGAGTAACGGTAATTTAAGTTTACTGACTGTTCAATGTAACTAGTTCCAATGTTTGTATCGCTAGAAGCTCCATCTCTGGAGTAGCAATTTTTCTTGTAACTTATTCAATATAATTTTGAAGTAAGGCATAATGTGTCATATGTTAAGGCATTTTAATTTTTTGTTTTTTTGTATCCATATTTTAATTTTGACTTGTAGTTTTTTGTTTCAAAATTATATATTTTATTAAAACTCATGTCCCTACAAATATTCAAATCTATATCATAGCAATCAGCCGTATTAAAAATTAAAATAAATAAATCTTACTTCAGTCACTTGAATATTTCTGCTAAGTTTTTTCTCTCTGCTATAAAATTTAGAAAAGTTTACTAACCTGTTTTTGCATTTTAGCTAACGATTATTATTATATAAAGATCTCATGAATTATTGTTTGTTTCTTTTTTTTAATAAATTAAATTAAATAATAATTCCCGGAATATTTCAAAATCATTTCCGCTTTACCGAGAAGTATAAAAGTTCGAGAAAAGAAACTCTAGAAGCGATCAATATTTGAGAGAATTATTAATTTTTTTTTCTGCGCATTATTGCTACTTGTTTTTTAAAGATCAAAGTGCAAAAATGTGCCATTGATTTTATAATATTATTATAATAAAAATTTTGTCACTCAATCCACCTAAAGATTTCCATCACTTGTGTTTAAACATTTAAATGTACACAGTTGTATACACAGAATAAATTACGAATGTAAAATCAACATGAAGAAATTTTGATTTTAAATTGTGTTAAACTAATTCCAAGTAACATGTTGTTTAAGGGTGTTGGTGTTTATTTTCTTTATTTATAGATGGTTAGGTTAGGTTAGGTTATGTTAGGAAGGATGATGCTATACTGCACCTCCACTCGGAGACAAAATTTAGTCCATTGTGATTCCCTTCTGTTGCCCAAAAAAATTATATTTACCACCCAGCCCCCCCACCCCCGAAATTTTTACCAGAAGTGACGCTATTGTTCGTCATTGAGCCACCTAATTCCACATATCACACACACAATGGCCAATTAATACATCTATCACGATTCGCATCGCCTTTCTCTTCATGTCCAGTAGGACTTTGGATCTTCCTGAGTCAAGTTTTGGATACATACCCCTGGAGACGCTACAATGATCTCTACTTCGCCATGAACTGTTGGTCCTGCTTTCTACCCAATTACTGAGTTCCCTATAGTAATGACCTATCGGTAGTTTCGCCAATCTGTCAGACATTCCCTCATTCCACACCGACCCTATTCTTGCCAGCTCATCGGCAATTGGATATCCCTCAAGACTGCTATGGCCAGGAACCCAACATATTCTTTTCCATTCCTTACATTCCTAGACACCATCTCCGTGGCTTCATATAGATACAATGAACTCTTGTGCTCAATTGTGTGCCCCCTTCCGGGAAGTCTATTTTTGACTATGGGTGTGACAATGCCGGGGCCCCAGCTGAGGTGATGTGGCTTTTTCCGTTGACGTACCTTTGGTACATTACCCATAGAACTTATGTGTTACTACCCGATCTCCGGCAACAGAGGAAAGGATGTACACATATTTATAAAAGAAAATCGGGTCTGTTGTCAACCAGGTGCAGCATCACCTGGAACCTCCCTGAGTTAAAAAGACGATAGAGGTGAAACCTTTATGGTGGAACTTCGAGGTATCACTAGATGCTTGCCTCTGGTACCACGGGTGGCGGTTGCCCAACAGTCGAGCTGCTATAGGAGTTTGGGTGTGTGTAGCGGTCGTCAGGATCCTTTGCTAAAAGGTCGAGTTCATCCTACCCATCGGGGTTAAAGGAATAATTTTGATCAGTGTGGAGTAGGCACTGGATATTTGGCGACACAGACATGCGTCCATTTCTGATGAGTGGTTGAGCTGTACCGTCAATAGTTGCGATATTCTCTTAGAGACCTCATTGTGGGTGTAAGCAATTACACCTGTGGTGTGAGAACTTGGAGAATCGTACGTGTTGGTTGTGGTTGCTACCAAAAACGCTGGTAGATAGTCTTGGCTTCCCAGTGTTAAATCAATGCTAGTGATTGGCGTGACACGGTCAACCAGACACTATTTTAAATGCTGTTACAAAAGATAGTACTGTTTTCACAAAGTCATTACGGCGAAGAGTTTAGATAGATCAAACTACCTCAGCAAAGTACTTGACTATAGTACAGGGATAACTATATACAAAGATTGCAACCTATGTTCCTTTGAGGATGGGCACTAGGTTCATTCTAAAAGGGCGCATGGGGTCGTTGGTCTGGCGTCCAGTCCACGCCCGGTGTTTGGCACCCATGAGAGGCGCTAGTGTTGTAGTTGGAGTGTCGCAGATTCAAATTCTGCATACAATCCAATTTAGGTTCGCAGTTTGTATTTTTTCCATTAAACTCTAACTCTAATTTGAATTAAATTTGAATTAATTCTGAATTAAAATTCTATTTATGATGGTATACAGCAAATATCTAAAGAATATTTATAGTTGTTATGGTTGCAGCGGTAAGGGCTTTCAATAAAAATCTTGGCCGGCAAATTCAAGGCACACAATCATGAAGATTACATAATTAATAAAATAAAATTACTATACTAAATTATAAATTCATATTGATTTAACTTGAAATAACTTTGATCGAACATAATTCTTCATTTTGATTTAACATTACATAAATGTTATATCAACATAAAATAATTATATTTCAAAAAAGTGTTCTTTGATTATTGAATTAACATGAAACACATATGAAGCCTTGTTTTCGTAGATTTTAACATAAACTTTTTTTGTGTGTACAATTTTTAACATGTTTTTTTTCTTTTTCACTTATTGAAGGCTTTTAAGCAAGATTATTCATGTTATTTAAATTTATATGAGCTTAGGGTTTTTTAGTAACTTTTATTTGTGTGATATATATTACAGTTGCTTGAGTTTACTTGACAACTTTCTTTTTGGCAGTTGACCGTCGATTTCTTTTATGGTCTTATATAAACATCACTTTCATAAAAGATTTTCTAATAATGCATACGACACAATCTGATGTAAAGCCCCAAAAGTAAAAGAAATACATGAAAATATTCATAAAAAAGTTTTACATAATACTCATAGGATATTTAAGGAAAAAGTAAAAACATAAAAAATATATATGTACATAAATCCAGAACGCCAGCAAGAAAATAAACTTTTCTTGTTAAAAGTAAAATGATGAAAAATAAAAGTCAAGCGAAAATATGTCTCCATTATGGTAAAAATATTGTTGTTTATACTTAGTAACAACATTTTACTTTTACTTTAATAATATAGAATAATAAAAAAAAAGTTGTAGAAAAACCTTCTTTTTTTTGAAAAATTGGTCACAAGGATAAGTAAATAGCCGCAAGTACATATATCGTGAGCTGAAATTTTATAGGAGAGAGAAAAAGCTAAACAAAATTATTCAAGTGACTGAAGAAGTAAAGTTTCTTTATTTTTATTTTTATTTTAAATTCGGCACTTTGTCATGACAAAGGATTGAAAATTTTGTAGAGACATGGGTTTCGTTGTAATAACCAATAATTAATTTAAAATACGATCTTGATTTTTTGTTAGTTACGTGGTTTTGTATTTCAGCTGACGAAAGGTGCGATAAAATTTCAAAATGGTAAATAAGTATTAAGCAAGTTAATAAATTTATGGCAAAATATTTACAACTGATTAAGAGTTTTGCAAGTTTTATGAACTAAATTGAAGAAAGTCAAAGTTTGAAGTTTGGAAAAGTAGTTAAAAGAAAATCTGTTAAAGGTTATACTCTATAAAATAGTTATGCTTAAATAAAAAATATAAAAATAAATATTGTTTTAAGTGGAAGAAGCCGTAGAAGTAAAATTAGGCTATAAATATATTCTACTTAAGATATATACATATTTAATGATTAACAAATTTTATGTTTTGTAAAGGACCCTAATATTTTTTTAAAATTTCATCGTTGTTATTTTTTGCACTTTACACACTTGTAAAATTAAAGCAAAACATTATAAAACATTTTCACTCTATTTTCTGCAAAAAAAAAAAAAATAGTTTATGTTATTTTCTCAGCAGGAAAAAAATTTAAACTTTTTCAATGACTAACAACAACAGCTCAACTAAAATATAACTTACCAACAACTTGTAAATGCACTCGAGCACTAACTTTTGGTTCTGTTGACACTTGGCATTCATATGCACCAGCATCCCGAGCCTGCACATATTTTATTTGCAACGTCCAAAATTTGTCAGGTTGCTTGAGAGCCAAAAATCTTTGGTCGGCAATGAAAACGGCTCTGCAAAGAAAGGAAAGATAGAAAAAGGGAAAAATTATAGAAAAATTATGTACGAAAAAAGTTCAAGTTTTTTATGAAAACAAAGTGTTTGCATTGGCGTTTGGTTGCAATGTTTTAATTTGAAAGTTTTGGATTTTGTGTTTATAAAATTTAAGCCCAGGATTTTGTTTCATTTAGATTTTTTTTCTATTTAAACAGCTTAAAAAACTTTGAGCTTTGAAGTTAATTATTAAAAAAAAAACTTTTGTAAGTTTCGGTATATTTTGAAATCTCTCATAGTATAGTTTTCAATTGGTATCTAATATCCTGTTTAGGTAACTTGTCAAAAGTTTCCGCATCGAGAAAAATTAAGTAATTGTTTTATTTTACACAGGGTTATTCGGCTAAAAACTAAAATAAAGTTTAAAAAAATGTCAAAATTTTTTTTTACACGTCCTAAGTTTTGCCGGATGACACGAATTTTGCCGACTGGAAAAGTTAACAGAAATTTTTAATTTGCATCTTATCCTTTAATATGTTGGAAGGGTAAACCAATCACCGTGCGAGTAAGTAAATGAAAAAAATTACTGTGAAACAAGCGAAACATATTTGCCCATTGCACTTCAATTAAATTATGTCATTGCTTCATTTAATCATTTATTTAAAAGGAAAACTAGATATTACGAAATATTACAGCCGTCTGATCTAGACGTGGTTTCGGACAGACACATAGATACAGAGACACATACTACAAACTTATAACACCCCTTTTTTTTGTCGGAGGTTAAAAATATAAAATTTATTATTTAAAAAAGGATGCTGTTCCCAAGGCTACTAATCTTTCAAATATTTACTAGTCTGTAGAAACTAAAAAAGCATGATTTCTGCCAAGAATGACCTTCAAAATTCTTTGACGGGTGTGACATTACAAATTTTTCACAGAGTTATTGACTTCAAACTAGATTCTGTGTTCCGTAGAACGAATAAAATAATTGATTAACTTGTTCAAAATCTTTTTTAATCTATAAAACACTTATTGCCTGGAAATAATAGGTTTTCTTGAAAAAAAAAAAACAATTCTAATATGTGATGGGTGTGACTTAGTAAAAAAAACTTGCAGAAAGGTTCAACGTCATGAGCCGAAGTTTAAAATTTTGTGCTTTTTTAAAAAACAAGACACTCTGAAGGACCTGCTTTGAAGATTTGCTTAACCCTAGAATAAAACCTCTTTTTTTAACTTTATATCAGCCTATAAAGCATCACAAAATTGTATATCCCAGAAACAAAAAAAATTTGCGCAATGAGCGGCCACTCACGAGCTCAGAAGATAATCTACTGAGTTGGTTGGAAAGATTGTGTTGTTATTTGCACGTGATCGAAATGACTGATTTTGGTGTGCTTTTCAGCGCGGTTTAGTATTCTAGGGTTAACAAAAACAGTTTTTTTATGGACTACAAGGAAGCTTACGTTTAACTTTATTTACTGCTATAATTTTAATTGTATTAAAACTGCTTACGCTTTGGCTTTCAGCCTTTTTTTTTTTTGCTCTTTTGTTTTCTTTCTCAACCATTTTTCTTTTTTCTCAGAATTTCTTTTTTTTCTGTCTCTCTCTCTCTCTCTATCGCTCTCTCTATCTAGAAAGCTAAATGCAGTTAATAGAATTCTTTATTTTCTATAATTTTCTTTCTTTGCTAGCATTTTGATTTTTTGTTATCCATTAACCAGCACTTCAGCGCTGGTGTGACGGGTGTGACCAAATATTTTCTATTACTCGAATATTAAAATAGATGTATTATATTGTTACAAATTTATTAAATTTTTGATTTTTTACTACGGGTGTGACCGAATATTTTCATATCTTAATTAATCCTGTAAATTTTATTTCTCCGAAATACCGGGACTGAGTTAACATCTTTTATATCGATTCCGCCCTATAGGAAGTAGCTTGTACTCTTATGCTAATTCCATTATATCGTTTACCGACCAGAAACCACTACTACAGATATGTAGCTTATACTCGCATCATGGAAAGCTTTCGTATGGTATAAATGGCTTGATTCTGCATGCTGGCGGATGTATATCTTTAATAACATAATATCTATGGTACTTCCGTAGTCTGCATACTTGAAAGTTCCCCTGGTCAAAATCTCAATTAATTTGTGCGATTTTTCTGGAAGTTATAGCACTATGACTTGCGAATTATATTTTTTTTAGACTTCTAATCTCATTTGGAATAATAGCTTAATTTAGGTTGTACTTTAGTATATTTATACTTGAATGTATTACAGTGTAAAATGATGTTGGTTTAAAAAAAATAAAGGTTAACAGAGAATTTCCCAATATCACTGTAAAGAAATAAATTTCTGAAAATCTACTTGAAAGCTTAAAAGTGCTCTTCTGCAAAACAGTAATATATGACTTAATCATCTTTTGCTTATTGCCATATATATAGTTCTTAGTCTTCGTCTTAAGCAATTGTTATGGTGTTATTTATGCTTCTAGGTAAGCGAATACAAGTCTCATGTAAGGACCGGTGCTTCAAAGTCTATTTTAGGGCTGCTTGCACGCATACAGGAGAGGGCGAACTAGCTCATCGGTGACAGTAAGGTATCGAACTCTATTGATTCATTGGAGTATCGACGCAATGTGGGGTGCATTTCCTTGTTCTGTCGTTTTAATGAAATTAGGGAACTTAAACCTGAAATCCGCACATTTATACGCACAATATGTGACTCATTCAGAGCACATCTCTTTGTGGTCGATTAGCCAATAAATCGCACTACGCATTACATAGATAATTCCTTTTTTAGCCGCACTGTTCGCGTATGTAACCAACTACCTGCGGAAGTCTTTCCTGTCACTACCAGCATGCGAAAGTTTCAATCAAATGCCCACAGACACTACTCCCTCTATCCTCCTTCCCTACAACCTATTTTTCTAGTTCTAGCACAATGCATTGCATGAGTAGAAGTTATGCCGTAAGTGCTGGTCCTATAAAAAAAAAAAAAAAAAAAAAAAACCGAAGTGATGTTCTGGTAGGAAAAAATTTTAGCCTCTCTTTAAGTCATCTCATGTATGGAAGGATTGTCGCTTCATTCAATACCACAATACAACACTCTGTCCTTGCACAATCACAATTGTTACCGACATCCAGGGATTCTGTTAGCTCTTCCAATCGTTTCTTGAAGTTCGCGAAATTGTCAGCCTCATTCCAAACTAGATCCCTTCGTCTGACAGTCGGAATAACCACAGAATTAGTAGAAGTGAGCAGTTTCCTTCAACTTTTACTAACAGCTATCAGTAACAACACTTACGCCTCTGTATTCGACTGAGTATAAAAACCAAAGAAAATATTTGCCACATTTTAAGAGATATTCAATATAAAATGTCTCAGCAGCCCACTAATTAATTAATATGATAGTATATCATTCTGAGAATCGCAGTTTGTATTCCCTCGAAGGCTTTTCATCTTCTCCGCTATAAAGGAAGAAGTGTTTTCCTTGTTGCTACAACTACAATTGCATTTGTACTTATTTTATATGAATCTATCTAAAATTGATATTGTACTCATATTTAATGTTTGTGGTTAATTAGCAGATTTTTTATGTTACCAAGGATATTATTTTCTTCGCAACTTAATTAGATGGTTTAAAATTATTTCGAAATATTTTTTAGTCCCTTTACTTTTTACACAAAGAAATGTAATAAATAAGAAGCTTTTGCCTTCAATTTTCAAAGTATTATTACAAAGTAAACCAAATGCTTCGAAAGCTCCCTCTCAAGCAGAAAACACATTTGCCACTATAATGGCAAAAACCTTTGTAAAATATAATAACAATAATTATTTCTTAAAATTAAAATTTGCCACACTACATAAAACGCAATTTCATGTGTCTTGACAATACTAACAAGGCTTTGGATACAAATACTGCCATACACTTCAATGTTTGTTATTGATTTTCAAATCTTGACATTAACGCACGAGCGGTCTTCAGAAGAAAATTTTAATTCAATATATTAAATAAATAAATTTATATTTTAAAGATAAGCGTTACTGAATTAAAGACTAGTAAATTCATAATCATTTAGCCCGAACTGTTGAAGATTGAGCCTTTAAACTAAGAGTGATCTTGGTGGTGGTGCTTAGAGCACCATTACCTACTCTATTATGTAGAAGGTCACACAATGTCCCTTGAAACTTTTCCCTTGCAAAGTTATTTCAATAACATTTTCAGTTAAAACAATTATAATACACACACATTAAACTAGATTTGAAACAAGTATTTATACAAAAAAAAAAAATCAAAAACCCCGACTTCGAATAAATTTGGACCGTTAAATATCCGTAACGGTCATTCAAAATGAAAAATCATAAGAGAAACCTAAAGATGATTTCAAAATACCTGTCGAATAATACTCATTTTGATATAGTTCGCCGACTTATTATGTTTTCGTATTTACAAAATGGCGTCTGATGGCCGCCATATTGAATTTCGAAAACCGACACGCATTCGGTTTATATAGTGCTGCAAAGGAACACACATACATACATACATGCGTACATACACACATAGACTGCTAAACACAATACCTTTCTTTGCGTTGCACAGTCGTGTAAAAAAAAACATTTTCATATTCATATCAAATCTCACCCAATTCTTGAAGAACCCTCGTATGAAAACTCCTTAAGGCACACCATAGTATTTGGGCAAATTTATGCAGCAAATGTTCAAATAAAATCTTCAGTATTTACATAACTCATATGCTCATAAAGACGACTGTATAACATACACACAAGTGTATGAACACACATACTCATACATTTACAAGACTTATTATTCTGTGTTTATTTATGGAATATGTTAACAACAGTTTGAATAATATATAAAATACATGCACTAATATTATTGAACTTATTTTATATTTATTGTGCAATTGAATTGTGTTAGATAAAAACATACATATGTATGTACATGCAAACATAAGCGCATATGTGTATTTAAACTTCACTTAAGTTGCATTGAGGTGTGAATGGGAATGAAGTTATCTACAAAATTATTTAAGCACACATCACATTAAAATGTCATTAAGCTTTCGGAGGCAAGCATGGCATTTCATAAATACATCTCAAAATTTGCAGTAAAAATAGTAAATACATAATTGGTATTACAACCGAAGTTTGTGTTGACAAATCATAATATATTCTTTTGAATAACTTTTTCCTTAAGCTTTTAAGCAAATACAATAACTATTATTAAGTTATAGGTGTGTTCCACAAGATTTTGTACAAGTTCGGACTAATGAGAGAAAAATGAAAATTACTCTCTGAATGTGCAAAAGTTATCCAAAATAGCTGGAACGCAAAAAACCATAATTGCCCATCTTGAAATACTAGTGCTGCTTAATTTTTAAATTAAATTTTATTTTAGTGATTTTAGTCGCTTAAAACGCATAACACTATAAAAACACAAAATTTGCATCATTGTCAACAGCTGTAAAAAGTAAATGAAAAAAAACACCAAAAAAGTAGAAGCTACGTGAATTATTGAACAAAATCATAAAAATAATTTTTCTTCATACTAAAGAAATGTAGAAATGTACAAATGTACTTCAGCTTTATTTCAATAACATTCCATTATGCTTTTAATAAATAAAAATTTTTGCTTTATTTCAGTTTCATATGTAAACAAAAAACAGCTGATTATTCAATTCTTGTCCGAACTTACCCAGAAGAAAAAGTTCGTACTAGTTTGTACAGGAAATGAAAAAAATTACTCTCTCATTCGCTCTCATGCACAAAAACTGCTATCTTGAACGCTTTTGGATAACTTTGTACATGTTCGGACTGTTTTGTTATGCATCTGGAACAGACCTTATTATAGTATTGTAAGTTATTTTACACAGAGAACTAATGCATTGTAGCTCCTGCCTTTCCTTTCCTCCTTGGATATACATACATATGTATGTATGTACATTAGGGATATAACTTTTTGAAAAAAATTTTAAAATATCACAATTGGCATAGCACAGTCCGATAGAGCATAAAAAACTATAAGAGAAGGTATATTTATTTTTTCGCGATAGAGTTTTAAAAATTTTTAATTTCCTTTTTGCTTAAGAAACATTAATTTGTTTATTTAAAACATAAAATAAATAAAAAAAACACCGCATAAAAGTATGAATATTCTATATTGCATTAAGAAGGCCTCGAAATAATTTTAGATTATGTCCAATAATATTTTTGTTAGGTCAAGTCCGTACTTTTACTGTTCCAAAATGTCTTTCTTTGGTTTAGAAAAACCAATTGGTGCGTGACTTTTTTTGTGATAAAAATTACAAAAGATTATGGTTTTCGTTGTTAGTAGGACATGGTTGACCTCATTGTACTATGCCAAAAAATTAGTTATATCCCTAATGTACATATCGTCACCTAAAATCCAAAAGACCGTAACAACCAAAAAATTCAAAATAGTCTATTTTGATTGATTATGATGTGATTAACTAAAATACATATTTTCTTAAAATTGTACTCACATATGTTTAAAAATACCGATTGTATTCATTATTCAATTTGGCACCTAACATATAAATAGTCTTAAATTTATGAAGTTTTTTGCTTCTCCTGTAAAATAGTAAAAGTACACTTACGGCCTTTTGGATTTTAGGTGACGATATGTATGTATGTAAATAGTTGCAAATGCAACGAAAGTTCTTCTTATACCTTATTTAATTATAACACTAGCCAACAAATATCTTTCCTAGGGTAATTTCGTATTTTTCTATCACTTCAGGTTTTTGAGATACAAAAACAAATGTTTTTATTCGTTTTTTACATAAAGAATCAATAGTTAAATTTTAAATTTTCATTAAATCTAGGTGAGCACGCTCCTCTTGTTTGTCGCTCTGAAAATGACTGGTAATGGATAATTTGGTGGACGTTGAACTGGTTTGGAAATCAATGGCAAATTTGCAAGTTTCTGACAGCAAAATCAAAATATGTAACAGCGCATAGAGAAAGGGGCTTTAAGATAAAAAAATCAATTTTCCCTTTTTTTTTTGTTGATGTGGACAACATCTGAGCATCGAATGAGACCGATTCCATGCCCCAAAAGTGTTCCCTCCCAGAGATATGCGCGTTTTATGAAATTGAAGTCGACGATTCTAAGGTTATGTGAAAAAAATTTCGTACTAACAGAGTGATATTCACGATTTAAAAGAATTATAAATGAGTATTTATTATAATTCACAATTAATAATTTCAGAAAATAAACCTGGATTCGAAAAAACGCGACCAAATTTGATATTAAACTCATGGAAACAGCGCGCTAGGTAGAAAACAGTAAAAACCAACTACACAAAACAAGAGGTAGGGTTGACCAACACGTTCCTGACGTCATGAGATGTGTTGCTTTCAAATTAGACCAATACCAACACGCTCAGTGATGCTACACCAATGATACACGTATTTAAATCTTTAAAATGGCTCTCCTGATCAAAACCGGTTTTTACCCTTAGGTCCCTTTCTAATTGCAAAAGCAATTTGTACTATCATACTTAAAAAAAACGAACTTTTCCTTAGGGATTGTGCACTTGTCTCTTAAATGAAACTGTAAATGTTTTTGGCATATTCGGCAAATATACTAAGTCCATTTTTAATAAAAAGTGAGTTTTTCATGTAGAATGTTAGTGTAACTCAAAATACATAATTTCCACAAGTTAAAATGTCGTTATGATGTTTTTTTGCTGTTATGCAGTGCTAAGCAAATATGCTAAGTCTAGAAAAATAAAAAAAAATATCTGTTAAATCCAGCATCTGTACTTGCATTCACTTAGCAAATAGCTTTTTCTGTTAATTTAAAATAACAAAATTAATATTTTCGTTGTCCTCACACACATTTAGTTTCAATTAATTTAGACAGTTTTTCGAAAGGACTTATCATATCTGCCGACCTATCCAACGATATGAAGGCTGCATGTTTAACCAATACTTGGTCAATATCATTTGCATCCATACAGCCTTAAGAAACTCATATCTGAATAAGTAAGGTATTAATTTTGAAATCTATATTTATGGTTAAGTTATGAAAATCTTCAATCCATCTTAAAGGATGTGCAGGAAATATTTGTTCAAATACATTTAGTACATTAATATTAGTCATATATTATTTATTGTTGTTCTATAGCTACAAATGAATTTCCCCAGTCATGTGTAAAACAAATAAATTATTATTGAACCCAACCGTAATGAAATGTATTTCATATTACATATTGCAGATCAATAATGACAAAAGGAAGTACATAAATAATATTAATAATGACATATTTAGTTAATATCAGGCTTGTCATTAAGCATATGAATGTTTTGAAATTTTAATCTTGGATTTTATTACTTGTACAAAGTAATAATGTCATTGAGAACATTAAACAATTTCCTTGAAATATTATACTAAGCATTAAGTAAAGATGACTGCAGTTTGGACTGGAATCAAATATAAAAGCTTTTTTCTTTAAGCAATAGCTAAGCTGAGAGGATGAAAGTTCATTTAATTTATATAATATTATTATTATCTGCTATAATTTATTTATACATCTAGTGAAATAAATTTTATTCTGCTATTAAGTTTCTTTATTTCTTCCTTATTTTGATGGAGTTAATAGATATTAGAAAAATTATACAAAAGGTTTTTGTGAAAACAATTATACTCGTACACATACTTACAAAAGTGAGTGAATAGACCTTATTTCATGTTTGACTATCATAGACGGAAAAAATATAATGTGACTTAATTAAACTCAGCAGGATATTATATTTTTGTTATTATACTATTCAATGCAAACTATTTAAGTCCAATAACACCATGCTAGGTTTTATTTCCACATAACAAATGTAACGGGTGGTTTTAATAGAGTGACACAAGTTTAAATCATAGTAAAACAAGAAAATATATTTTTAATATCAATAAAATGGGCTTTATTGGAAAGAAAATTTTAAAAAATTAATGTTTAAATATAATTTCTGCCATGTGCCCGCCACGGCTGGTGCGTAGAAGGCTCAATATGGAGCACCAATTTTCAACAAATCTTCGCAGCATCTGCGGCCGTATTTCGCCGATAACTTTTCGCATGTTAAATTCCAGGTGTTAAATTGTTTGTGGCTTATTGGCGTAGGCAAGTGACTTAACATAATCCCAAAGAAAATAATCCAATGGGGTTAAATCATACGATCTTGGTGGCCATTTAATTGGGTCATTATGTGAAATTATTTTTTCAGCAAAAATTTCTTTGTGTAAGTCAATTGTAGCGCCCGCTGTATGGCAGGTGGCTCCATCTTGTTGCAACCACATATCAGAAAAATTAATGCCAGGTAATTGAGGTATGAAAAAATATCGAATCATATTCCTATGCCGTTCACCATTGACAGTAACATTCTGACCATCTTCGTTTTTGAAGACATATGGCCCAATGACTCCGCCAGCCCATAAAGTGTACCGAACAGTAATTTTCTTTGGATGTAATGGTGTTTCGACAAACACACAATTCTGTTTATTTACACGCCCATTCAACCAGAAATGGGTATCATCGGAAAATTGTAGAAATGCACGATGAGTTTGACGAATAGAACAATTATTTTGATAAAAAAAAATTTCAATAATTTGTAGGCGATTCTCTAGTGTAAGTCAATTCATAATAAAACTTCAAAGCAAATTTAACAAAAAGCAACTATCAGCTATAAAATGGGTGCAGTGATGCCTACTTAAAGTTGTGACTGTCTAAAAAAACACCCTTTACACTATCAGGAATCAACACGTGGCCTTTTTAGTTTGTTTTCGTAAATTTTACAAATCAAAAATTACGAGTAATTAAGAATATTTAAAAATATTTTCAAAAGAACTTAAAATGGTTAACAAACTATTTTATTTCTTCTTACATGGGCTACTTTCTACAGATGCATAAAATACTTAAAAATATTTTTTTTTAACTTTTTAAGTGTGTATTTTTTTATTTATAAAATAATATATATTTCATATCACTGGAGACTTAATAAAATATTTTAAAATTTATTTACATTAAGAATAATCACTAATGATATAAGTCTATTCTTGACAAGTCAATGGTTGTCTAAGGTTGAAGTTCTTTCAAAGTAATCAGGGCTTACATATCAGTCTACAGCTTGATGGCTATAAAAGAAAATTTATAGGAAATGAAAGCGACAGGCATTTGAACAATCCAAAACTTGACTCGGGTATGTTATTGGCCTACGTTTTTAAATAGAAACCTTAAACGACTTATTTTCAGATTCATGTTTTCGTGTGGATCTAACTTATGCCCTAATTCTGTTCGACGAATGTATCGTCTTGTCTATGGACGAAAAAAAGAAGCAGTTTTGATTCTTTAAAACGATTATTATTTATTGTCTATGCTAGAAGGTTCGTGTATTTGCTTTATGATTTTGTTCTAAACATTATAGCCAACACATATTTTTTCATATATTTTTCAAACTATTGTATAATAATTTAATTGATTTTTTATATTTTAAAACCATGACAATAATATTTGTATTTTTCATTGTCAAGGACAACAACCATTTCTGAAGAAAATAATTTAGAGACTTCAAAGACAAGAACTCAGAAGCATTTTCAAACAAAAACGTCCTAAGTCTGCTTACTGAATTAGGGCATTATACATTTTAACCGACTTTCTATTTGGCTAATTTAAATGTTACAGCAATTTTGTATTTTCGATTCGGCTCGATTTTATTCCGCTTCCTTTGTGTGTAATATTTATTTATTTTTTTTGAGGAAAGATGATCGTTATATAGAGTGGCCATTACTACGCAGTCAAATTTCAAGAAATAATATTGAAATGCCTTTCAAGATATTCATTGCAAAAGGTTAACTTCATTATAAGTATAATATGACATTTTATATGCAAATGAAGAACACACATACCTACACACACATACACATCCTTAAGCCAAGGGAACAGGCTGTTGATTTCCATAAGGAGTATTTTGTCAATTAGATAAGAAATATGTTTTATAAAATCTACAAGTATTTACAATCATTTATTTTATTATTAGAAACAGTAACTTAATCTATAAGCATATTTTGCTTTATTATTTACAATGCTAATGACAGGCATTGATTTGTTGTAATCCTTTATAATTTGTATTTATGTATGTATGTATCTATGTCCTATTTTATGTTTACCCTTTTGTCTGTGATTTTCTTTATGCATTTGTGTTGTAAGCATGTGTTAAACAAAAGAATTCTATAAGACTTATTGTTATATTAAAATAACATTATAAATCTTAACATATGTAATTAAGAAAACTGAATTACAGATTTGAGTTTGAATTTATTTGTAGGTTTTAAATTATTATAGAAATCTAAGCTAAAGGATACACATTGTTTGCCTGTATAATCTAATAAATCTAAAAATTAAATAAATTAAATACCATATACATATAACTACATATGTAAGAATATTTAGTAGATGTTTAATAAAATTTACAATAAGAAACCACAAATTTTAATGAAAAACTTTAAATGAAAGAAAATAGTTTGTAATGAGAATATAATACGCTAATTCTGTTCGACGATTGTATCGTCTTGTCTGTGGACGAAAAAAAGCCGAAGCTGTGATTCTCTAAAACAATTGTCATTTAATGTCTTTGCTAGAAGGTTCATGTACTTGCTTTATGATTTTATTCCAAACATTATATACAACACATATTTTTCAATATATTTTTCAAACTATTCTATAAATACTTTAATTTAATTTTTATGTTTTAAAAACTTGGCAATAATATTTTTATTTTTCATCATCAAAGACAACAACCATTTTTGAAGAAAATATTTTAGAGAATTCAAAAACAAGAACTCAAAACTATTTTCAAACAAAAACGTCCTAAGTCTTCTTACTGAATTAGGGCATAAATGTTCACTCTTTTTTATGCTTTAAATATTTTAAAATACTTTTAGTTGCAAATTATACGATATCATTTTGCTAACTTAAAAAAACATTTTGAGTTATAAACAAATATACATATGTGTCAGCGCATAGAGAAAGGGACCTAAAGCCTGGTACTCTGTTCAAAATTTCACGCGAAATGTTGACATATTCCATACAAAAAAAGTTTACGTGAAATTTTCATGAAATAATGTTGCAAAACTTGTACTCTGTTCAACTCGTGGAAAATGTATGAAATGTATCTGGCAACATTTTCTTGATATCTGTGAAATAATGAGACTGGCATTTATTTCGTGCGAAATATTGACAGCTGATGTTTTTGTTAACAAAAGTCGATCAGTGTTGCCTACTTCAAACCAATAAATACGAAATTTTTTTCCGAAAAGAAAAAGTGATGCCCACTTGTTACGTGTCAAATTTTTCACGCGAAATAATCAATGTTGCTGAAAAATTTTCACAACTTCGAACAGAGTACCAGGCTTAAGGGTAAAAAATAATCAATTTTCACTTTTTTTTTTTTGATGTGGACAACATCTGAGCATTGAATGAGACCGATCCCATACCCCAAAAGTGTTCCCTTCCAGAGATATGCGTGTTTTATGAAATTGAAGTCGACGATTCTAAGGTTATGTGAAAAAATTTTCGTACTAACAGTGTGATATTAACGACTTAAAAGAATTATAAATGAGTATTTATTATAATTCACAATTAATAATTTCAGAAAATAAACCTGGATTCGAAAAAACGCGAGCAAAATTTATATTAAACTCATGGAAACAGCGCGCTAGGTAGGAAACAGTAAAAACCAACTACACAAAAGAAGAGGTAGGGACGACCTACCTTTTCAAGGTTGACCAACAAGTTCCTGACGTCATGAGATGTGTCGCTTTCAAATGAGACCAATACCAACACGCTCAGTGATGGTACACCAAAGATACACGTACTTAAATCTTTAAAATGGCTCTCCTGAACAAAACCGGTTTTTACCCTTAGGTCCCTTTCTATTTTGCGCGTCACATATACATATGTATGTATATATCGTAAGCTTAATTGCAAAACATTGTTAATAACACCTATATTCAAAATCCAGTTTTGTTTCCATTACTTTTATATATTAAATTAAAAATCATTATGCAATATGCATCGCCGAGTTACATTTGGTTTCTTAAATTATTATGATAATCACTAGCATAATGGAAAATAATGATATAATCGAAAGTATTTATCAGCGTTTTTGTGTTAAAACCACATTGTGTGTTGTTAAATGTTATAAACTTGAGATCTATATATATATACATTTTTAAAATCAAATGGAATACGTGAATTGTTTTCATTCATCGTACTGCAAGTTGTTGAAAGCTTTTTATGTAATGAAAGCTTAAATTTATCACCCTTAATTTAGAACAGTATTGGCATTGTGTAGTTTGTTCTTTCCTAATCATACACATCGTATCATAACCGCCAAAAAAGCTTAAGAGACATAATTTTCTAACTTTATTTTGGAACCAAAATCGATTATTTGCTACCGTAATTAACCGATTCAAAAAAACCTGGTCCAAAAATGAGTCAGTTAAGCTTGTTTGGTAGCTATGGCTTGACATGTGTATTAATTTTCTACTTCAGACAAACTTTACCATTTGCTTGCTTCTTTAAGTATATTTGTTTAGTTTTGCTGCACTCTTGTATAGGGTGATTTTTTTAGAGTGTCCCAACTTTGAGTTGGCATCACTGTTTTATCTGAGTACCCATTTAACAGTTGATAGTTGCTTTTTTATTAATTTTTTCTATAACTTACACCAAAGCAACGCGTGCAAATTGTTGAATTTTCTAATCAAAAAAATAATTGTTCTATTCGTCAAACTCATCGTGCACTTCTTCCATTTTCCGATGAAGCCCATTTCTGGTCGAATGGGTACGTAAATGAGCAGAATTGTCTTATTTAAAGTGAGGAGAATCCACAAGCTTTTGTTGAAACACCAGTACATCCACAGTTACTATTTTGTGCACTTTATGGGCTGGTGGAATCATTGGCCCATATATCTTCAAAAAGGATAATGGTCAGAATGTTACTGTTAATGGTGAACGGTATAGGAACATGATTCGTAATTTGTTCGTACCTCAATAATGTGCCATTAATCTTGCTGATATGTAGTTCCAACAGGACGGAGACACATGCCACACAGAGGGCGCTACAATTGATTTACTCAAAGATTGATTGGCTATTTTCTTTGGGGCTATGTTAAGTCACTTCTCTACATCGATAAACCACAAACAAATTCTACACCTGGAATCAACATTCGAAGAGTTGTTGGCGAAATACGGATGCAAATGCTGCGAAAAGTTGTTGAAAATTGGCGTTTCAGATTGCGCCTTCTACGCGCCAGCTGTGGCAGCCACATGGCAGAAGTCATATTTAAACATTACATTGATAATATTTTCTTTCCAATAAAGCCCACTTCATTGATATTAAAGATATATTTCCGTTCTTATTAAGATTAAGTTTTGAATTTTATTTAAAAAAAATCATCATTGATCATTCTTTACTACAGCTAACGATACGTTCATATGCATTTATGCATGCTTATGCATGTCTCACTGTAAGACAAACATAGCTATAATGTCTTTATTGCTTTTCTTGTTCTTGGAATTGTATTTTTACAGTAAGCTAGAAGTTTAAAAAAAATCTAGAGAAACCAAAATACTCTAAATTGTCTTTATTTCATACAATGCACTTGCACACAAACTTTTATAGTTTTATTGCAATTTTAGTGTTTTAAAAACCATTCAACCGGAATGTCATCGATAATGCCAGTGTCAGTGTATGTGAAATGTGTATACGAGACAAACATCTACATTCACGAAAGACACACACACACACACACTCTCAAAACTTTAATAGTTTTTGTTCTAAAGTAAAGCTATATTTCAGTTTGAGTAAAATAATATGAAAATAAACAACAACAATGAGTATTTACTATTTTAAGAAAATGACAGAAAAGAACAAAAAAAAAAGGAAGTACGTACATATAAAAGTGGCTGTTATGTGAGCCGGAAGTGGTCACATCATGCATTTTATTGCATTTCTATGAAACTACTTTGTACTCTAGATATTTGTTGTTGACAGCAGACAGAGACACAAACTTTAAAAACTTTGCTGAAAAGTTAAAGTTTTAAAATTTAAATTATATACACTCACAGAAACATTTTTCAAATTTAATTTTCAAATAAACATATGGTCACCTAAAATGCAAAAGGCCGTAAATACACGTTTAACTTTTTTACAGGAGAGGCAAAAAAGAATCTGAATCTAAGTCTACTGACAATTTGAGGGTGGCGTTGTCTGAAGTAGTTAGCACGTTGACTACAAAACCGAAGGTCCTGGGTTCAATCCCTGTATCCGACAGTCATTAAATAACAACAGTACGCATTTTTCTGATGTGCATTAGTGTCCCTTTGTGTCAGTTGTTGTAGGAAAGTTCAAGTGATGAAGGCATAGTCACTGGTCACTGAACTATACTGACTTCAGCAGATACTAGTCCTAATGTAACATCAGAGCGCCCTCCTTCGTTGTGTAGCAAAATCATCGGCGAAGTAAAATAATCAATAAAATGGCTACGCCTCAATTAAATTAATACGCCTCATTTAACATCAGAGAGGAGCTGCAACACTGCATTATTAAAAACGTGCGAAAAGCAGAGTTGTAAAAGAATGAAGCTTTCCTCTATCTCTTCTTTCACCACCTGTCTTCTTTCTCACTATCCCTTTCCTAAAGAAGGTAACACCTAGTATTAGCAGTAGGCATTAATTGCCTGAGTGTTAGTTACTTCTCTTAAAAAAAAAAATATTTGTTACAGCAACAATGAAATGCAAACAAATATCAAATTTAAATAAACTTATGACAATATGTCGTATAATAAATTTTTTAAATATTCCTTATTATTAGTTTCAAATGCCTGGCGCAATTACTATGATCGTCTACATTCGTGGTTTTTATTTTCAAAAGTTATGTTAATAAAAATTTTGTTTTGACAATCTGAAATTTTATTATCCCCATATTCATAAGATTTAAAATAAATTTGATATGTATTTTATTTACAATTTTTCAAACAACATTTTCCTAAAATGGATTGCAAAATTCATTCAGCCTTATTTATAAAAATTATGAAGGCTTTATAAAGGCTTTTTAAGAAAACTTTTGTATGAAAATTTGTTTTAAAAAACCTTTATAAAGCCTTAAAATTTTTATAAATTAGGCTGATTTTATTTAGTTAAAGTTATTACTATTTTTCAGTCACAATACTTTTGTTAACTATTAGGCAAACTGTGTGTTAAAACATGAATTTATTAAACTTGTAGTGTGAACACAGGATCAGCTGTTTATAGTTTTAATGCTAAAACTGTATTTGAAGATAGAATTTGGCGCGAAATTTAACCACAGTTAAACGGATGGCTTGCTCAGATGGACAATTATGGTTGCCACAAATAGAGCGAGTTGATTTCTTTTTTTATTTCAAAGTAACTAAGTCAGGTTAATTTGATAGTGTTATTCAAGTGTTAATTTATTTATCATGATTTGCCAGAAAACAAAACGGAAAACTTGTTCGTTTGCTAGAAATTAAGCTTGTTTTTTTAGTTATTTGACACGCTCCATGCGAATCTGCACTCCATTTTTTTATATAAGCTATAGCTTTCGAGATATAGCGTTATGTAAAAAATTTAGACGCTTTCACCCTACATAGTAGTATAACTTGAGAAGGGGTTTCTCTATTCAGTAGAGAAAGTAATTCGACAACAAATTAATCTTGAGGCCGTGCAAACACAGAATTTTTTTCTGTCCTTGCAAAAGACAACAAAACCAGGTTATTGAAAAAAATTTTAATTGCAATAATATTTGTCATTAACTTAATAAAATAATTATCAATAACGCGTATTTTAAAATATCATTTAATTCAATTTTAACCGAGTTCATATGAGAGAATTTACTATTTAAGTTTGTTGGTGTTTATCTTACTTGTTGATTGACACAACGCACTGATGTGCTCTTGTTGTTGTTTATTTTGATTGCTCTTATTCGGCCTGGCCAACGATGTCACGAGAAATCGTTCGATCGACAACTTGCATTGCAAACAACAACAAATTTTATAAAGTTATTGTTGTTTGCAATACAAGTTGTCGATCGAACGATTTCTAGTGACATCGTGGGCCAGGCCGATTATATACATTTAAATGCCGACAAGAAGCTTTTTGTTAAATTATATCATTTTTCATGTTTTCATTATTTGCGTATCCAATAACGATTTGCTCTTTACGTGAGAGGTAAGCACGTTAGTGTATTAGTCAAAAGGTTGACGGTTCAACTCTTCCCAAACACACTTAGTTTTAATCGCAGCCAAGCAAAATATCATTTTTAGGGCTGTGTGAATGGAAGTAACTCTGAAATTTACCTAAAAACCAAATTAAAAAAAATAAGAAAAAAACAATCAAAGAAACACAGGCTGCGTTCGTAAATGCATCACTGCGCTGCAAATGGAAATATAAATGTTCTAAGCGGGTTCACTGATGTATACAACGCACAAATAAATATCAAATATGGTGTACAAACATGATTACTACTAAAACAGATTATCAGCGAAATTGTATTACATTTTAAATAAAAGTTTGCACGTATGATGCAGAGTACTGATGCATTTACGAACTCACCCACTCATTGACATTAAAGTGCTATTAAACACGCATACTTGTCAGCAGACATGAACCAAAACTCACAATCTAATAGTATGTATGTCGAGTACGTCAGACATGTATGTTACCTAGGGTTTACACGCGCAGGTGCTAGTTCGAAAAACTCAATACACTCAAACTCTTTTACTAACTCATCTACACTTTCGGCACTTGCAGTCTACTTCCAACTCAACTGCCAAGGAATTTTACAAGACAGTGACTTGGTGAACTTGTAGCAAGTAAATGGAAAGTTAGCTAACAGAGTTGCCTTATTAATACTTTAGCACAAATTAACTGGATTTCAGTGTAATGTTATATGAGTTTTTACTCATTTTAAATACGTTTGAAAGCTAATTTAATAATTATTAATTTTTTAAATATTCATAAATTAATTAATTAATTAATTTTTAAGACATAAATAACATTGAAACAATACGAATAATGCTCAATACTATCTGGTTCCCTTAAAATGAAACTTTTTTATGTTATGGACAACTCTGCACTAAAAAGTAAACATGCAAGTTGCAAGACAGTCGGCCATTTGTGCGAAATTTTCGTTGATAATACGTACACAGAGCGTGCATGCAAGGTACTTGCATGTGTAAACTCAGGGTTATTTTTCAAAAATATTTGATTTTATGATGTCTGTCGCACACAGACATCAACATGTTACTCGTCATATAAAAACTAAGTTCGCTTGTTGACGCTGCTGTGTGCGAATCGGAAATATGCGAAAAAAAATGCTAATGTTATTTTCTACAACTTTCCGCTTCATTGCCATACTTTCGCTTCAAAAATTTTTGTGTACTAAAGTGTGCCGTCAGCGTTCGACAGTGTAATAGCAAAACCCAAAGTATGCCATCGTACATGTCTGCAGACAAGTATTTAAGTGTCTAAGTATGTAAGTGCCCTTTTAGAGTTTTAAAAATAAGTTCATTTCAGTTACTTGCTTCTTAATAACACAATAATTTTAATTTGAGGTACTTGAGTTGATTTCTTATGTTATGTGTGTTTGTATTTACAAAAACCGTTGAAGGTGCCTTTTTAATTAATATTTTAATTGCATTCACAAATAAATTAATTGTATTTAGAAATCTTTTTTTTTTGTGAACATTGTTTCTAAATTTGTGCAGTACTATCAGAGATATCATAAAAACTTAGACAAAAACAATACGAATTTTCGAAAAAATTTAGATTTTTTTTGTTTTTAAGAATGCATAAAAAATGAAAATACAACAACAAGCTTATTTACGATTTAATAGCTGGGAGCTTAATATATTCCAAGGGAGCGAAGTTATTTTTCATTGAAATTGGTGCACAACTTATGGTATTATTTACAATTTAGAAAGAGAACTGAAAAACTTCTATTCACAAAAAAACAAACTTTAAAGCACCAGCCTGTGGAAGATTATTTCACCAAAGTGAGTCTTTTTCGACTACCTTAGATGATCAAAAACTGATTAATCAGTTCTGTGCTTAAAATAAGACTCGAAAATAATTCCCAAAAATGCTTAGAAAGCGCTTTTTTTAAAAGACAAAATGTACAAAATGTACTAGAGTTAGCACTGCGATTATACATCGCAACTTTTAATCGTAATCGTAATCGAAGCCATTAATCGCTCGATTACGATTAAAACTTTTACCCTTTTTTAAGCAAGAAATTTATGTGAAAAGCCTTCGCTCATGATTTTTTTAAACCCCGACCAAAGAAAGGGGTGTTATAAGTTTGTAGTGTGTGTCTGTGTACCTGCGTATCTCTGTATTTGTGTATCTGTGTATCTGTGTGTCTGTGTATCTGTGTGTCTGTCCGTGTCCACGTACAGCCCAAACGGCTGGACCGATTTTGATTCAGTTTTTTTTGTCTGAAAGGTGACTTGATCGAAAAGGTTTTTAATTATGTTTAAAGAAAATCGGTCCAGTCGTTTAGAAGATATGACATCTTTTCTAGCAATATCGGGGGTTTTTAAAATTTTTAATTTTTGTTATTATAGTCTATAGCCTAGATCCCACTATCGGCACAATATACCGATTTTCGTCGGATCACTGAAATAAAGTCATAAATAATAAGCTAAATTGGCCTTATTTTTCAACTGATTGAAATATAAGGACATAATTGCACCACACTGCATTAGTAATAGAGCCACATGGACTTATCCCTGAATAAATTATTTTGGTTTATTATTTATGACTTTATTGCAGTAGGCCGACGAAAACCGGTACATTGTGTCGATAGTGGGATCCCGGCTTAAGATTCATTTAAACTGTTTCAATTTTCATACAAGCCAAGTTTAGCTCATAAAACTTTTAAATTTAAAATTTTAATAAGTTTAAAGTATATAAAATACGTTCTGAACACAATATCTTTCGTAGCACTTATAAAATAAAATAAGATTCTGTCTATCCTTGATTAAAGGTTTCGTGGCCAATTTGTTCTTAACTTTTTACTCGATTTGGTAGCCAAGAAAAATCTATTAAATGAAATGAAATGAAAATAACTTTAGTTTGCCAATTTTTGCGGTCACTTCTAAAGCATTTCCATACTTTAAGTATTTGGTTTGATACTATAAATTTTCTTAGAGATACCTATAGATACGCAACGCTTATTTGCTGCAGCGTCGTTCTATCTCAAAAATTGCGCTAGAATTGATAAACATATTTTTCACTAGGTTGGCAGATATATGCAGAAGGACATCACAGTACAAAAATTATAAAAATATAATGGCTATAAAAATACAAAAAAAAAAAATAAGATAAGAAAAACAAGACTTTGTTTTAACTAAATTTATGATACGGGTGGTATATTTCCTTACTTATTCGCGATTATCGGCTAATCGCGATTAATCGCATATTTCTTAATCGCAATGAAAATATGCGACTATTTGCGAACCCTACAATGTACGCAAGCATAAATTGATGAGGCATATGCTCGAAATGTGACTGTTTGAATCATTGTTTTGCAAGAGATTGTAATAACTATCACAAACTGTCTCGAAAATGAGTTGAAATTTATTAGAAGTGCAAGTCGTAAAAGACTCTTTTAGAAGAGTTGCGGCTAGAGTACCATTTTCTCTTGAATTAACAGTCATTTTCGAATGATCGCATAAATGATTATTAATCAAATGTGATTACTAATTTCACAAACGGCTGAATGGAAGCTATCTGTAGGGCCTGGATGACACAATCAGCACAAGGTACCGATTTTCATCGGCCTCCCAGAAATAAAGTGATAAGTAATAAGGTAAATTTGCCTTATTTCTCAACTTATTGAAATATACAGGAATGTGATGCAAATGGGTTCGTTTTGAAATGAAATCGTAAGCTGAAACCGTAGAAAATTGGTTTTGCTGTGACAGAAAACGCATCGATTTCATATTGAAACTTTGTTTCATTTTCAGTTGGTTACAAAAAATCAACTTGTTTCCTTTTATTGTTTTTTTTTTTGCTACAAACTAAAATTGAAGCCAATAATGCTGAAACCGACTACAGGTTGCCAAGGATACAAAAATCGTTGGATCGCGGTCTGCTGCAGCAATTGTTGTAAGGGATGGTAACTTTTTTCCTAATATCAAACACCGTGTTTTATAATAAAAAAAAATTTATTTTTAAAACCATGGAAAAGTCTTGCAAAAAAAATTCGCCGCATCGACGGTGGCTAAGTGTTTTCAATACATATCAGTGGCAGATTTTAGCTGATCCGCTCCAAACTATATACAATTAAGTTGTTTCAAACAAAAATAAATTTAAATAAAAATGATCTTTTATTGATACCACAATCCGTCTTTAATTATTTTGAAGTAGTTTATTCACACAAGTTAATGCAAGCAAACTTTGGTTAGATATATTTAGAATAACTCATAAATCGTCAACACCCGCTTATTCGATTTAAAAACGCAAAAACAACACAAATTCCGTTTTCCATCACATCTTCTTTTTATAATATTTCCATAGAACAATGAATGGGAAATGAAATTGATTTCGATTTAAAACAAAACCAGAATGAAATCGAAATAAATGTGTGCATCACAACTTTTTATATTTTTCGATCGATTTCAAATCGAAAACAATTTCCATCACATACCTGATAATTACATAACTGCATCATACTGCATTTTATTTTATTTATTTATTAAATGTTATAAATACAATTACAAATTATATCATAACTTAATTTAAACGAGAATAGTAACCAAGAACTTCACTCGTTGTAGTGAAACAGACCAGTGTCTATGGTGGGAATCGAATCCACAACCTCGACAGTGAAAGGCTACTACGAGGAATCCACCACACTGCATTGGTAATAAAACTATAAAGACTTATTTAATAATTAATTAAGTAATAATGCTATTTTGGCTTGTTACTTATGACTTTATTGCAGCGAGCCGACGAAAATTGTTACAATGCGCCGATCGTGTGATCCAGGCTTAAAACTTTTGAATTTGCGTTTGTGTGTGGAACTGCTGTAAGGAAATTTCAACTTCTCTCTCACTAAATTGTGAATAAAATCAAAAGTTATGCACCAATTTCAATGTAAATGGGCTAAATTCTTTTTAAATATATTTACCTATACGATACTGAATAACAAACTGGAACCTTGTTGTATCTTCCTTTTGTTATGAAGTTTTAAGAACAGAAATTTACAAAAAAAATTCCTAAAAAATCATTTTTTCCTCACAGAGAAAAAACTGTTTCATAGAATCAAGAAGATTTTCTCTATGAAACGTTTTCAGGCTAAGGGGTATCCCAGCAGAAAGAAGCGAAGATTTTTTCATAGAGATTCCATATTGTTTTTATGTGGTAAATCTTATTAATTTTATCAAGAAGAAAACCACATAAAATCAAGAAGAAATATTATTATTCACAATAATGGCACCATAAAAACAATCCATAGAGAAAAACTTCTTGATTCTATTAGGTTTTCTTATAAATTGTAAACTATAGGGATTTCTTATTGATTTTATTAGGTTACCTTAATAAGGTAACCTAATAAGGGTTTCTTCTTGATTTTATTGGGTTCCTATATGATTATGTGTATGGCATCTTATTGATTTTTTTTAATAAGGAAAAATGCTTGATTTTATGAGGTGTCTTGTTATTTTGTTTCTATAAATAGACATAGAGACAATTTTTTATACCCTTTACCAACAAAAATGGTAAAAGGGTATATATAGGTTTGTCATTCCGTTTGTAATTTCTATAATATCAATAAGCGACCCATAAAATATATATATTCTGGATCCTTATGCATAGGGAAGACGAATAAGCGATGTCCGTCTGTCCGTCTGTCCGTCTGTCCGTCTGTCCGTCTGTCCGTCTGTCCGTCTGTCCGTCTGTCCGTCTGTCCGTCTGTCCGTCTGTCCGTCTGTCTGTACGTGAAATCGGTTTTCCGAAGCTCCCAGAAAAGCTAGAGACTTCGTTCTTGGACTGGTGTGTCAGAAATTTTCCAAAATAGATTGGTATTGAAATTCAGCAAAATCGGGCAGACGATTGCAGAGCTGGAAAACTTAAACTTCATTTTGCCATATAAAAGTAACTACCAAAAACAAATTTTTATTTTTTTTAATAAATGAACTTATTTTACACATCAGTACGATTACAACTGGTATTTTAAATTAAAAAAATATAAAAAAATTAAAAAAACGTTTCCAGGGTTGGAAAACTTTAACTTTTTGTGTTATGTAAAATTAACTATGTCTAAAACTATATTAGTATTTTCTCGAGAACCGTAAGAGGTACAGACCTGAAATTTGGACACAGTGTGTAGACCTTTGGCCGCTACAACAACAAATATATGAAAATTGGAAATTAAAGGGTGTTCCAAAACGAGCAACGAAAAATTTTAAAATCCCATGTAATATACATACAATTGTATGTATGTATGTATATACACTTGAAATTTGTAAGGTTAGTGTATTTTTATACAGACTACAAAAATTAACACTAAAATTTCAAAAAATTTAAATTAAAGGATGTTCCATCAGTTAATGCAATTTTGACTATGCAATTTTGACAACTTGCTGTATCTTGGAAACCGTGAGAGCAAAACTCTTGAAATTTTCAAAAACGGTAAAACTAAAAAATCAAAAAATTATAAAATCGCCAAACCGAAAAAAATCGCCAAAAACAAAAAAAATCGCCAAAGCGAAAAAAAGCACCAAATTACAAAAAAAAATGTCTAAGACTAAAATAAATGGCGAATAACCGGAAAATTTGCTAAAATGAACAAAAATCGTCAAAATGAAAAAAAATCGCCAAAACGAAAAAAACCCCACAAAAACAGAAAAAAATCCAAAATGAAAAAAAAAAACACCAAAAACAGAAAAAAATCGCAAAATGAAAAAAAACCCAAAAAACAGGAAAAAATTGCCAAAATGAAAAAAAATCTCCAAAATGAAAAAAAGCGCCAAAACCAGAAAAAAAATCGCCAAAATGAAAAAAAAACGCCAAAATGAAAAAAAAGTCGCCAAATTGAAAAAAAACTCCAAAATGAAAATAAACCCCCAAAAACAGAAAAAAATCGCCAAAATTAAAAAAAATCGCCAAAACGAAAAAAACCCCACAAAAACAGAAAAAATCCAAAATGAAAAAAAAGCCCCAAAATCAGAAAAAAATAGCCAAAATGAAAAAACCCCAAAACAGGCAAAAATCGCCAAAATGAAAAAAAATCGCCAAAATGAAAAAAATCTCCAAAATGAAAAAAAAGCCCCAAAAACAGAAAAAAATCGCCAAAATAAAAAAAAATCGCCAAAATGAAAAAAAATCGCCAAAATGAAAAAAACCGAGAAAAACAGAAAAAAATCGCCAAAATGAAAAAAAGCCCAGAACAGGAAAAAATCGCCAAAATGAAAAAAAAAAACGCCAAAATGAAAAAAAAATCGCCAAAATGAAAAAAAATCGCCAAAACGAAAAAAAACCTTAAAAAACAGAAAAAAATCTCCAAAATAAAAAAACCCCAAAACAGAAAAAAATCGCCAAGATGAAAAAAAATCGCCAGAATGGAAAAAAAATCGCCAAAACGAAAAAAACCCCAAACAACAGAAAAAAATCGCCAAAATGAAAAAAAAAGCCCAAAAACAGGAAAAAAATCGCCAAAATGAAAAAAAAATCGCCAAAATGAAAAAACCCCCAAAATAGGAAAAAATCGCCAAAATGGAAAAAGAATCGCCAAAATGAAAAAAATCTTCAAAATGAAAATAAGCCCCAAAAACAGAAAAAATCACCAAAATGAAAAAAACCGAGAAAAACAGAAAAAATCGCCAAAATGAGAAAAAAGCGACAAAACTGAAAAAATCTTTTAAACTGAAAAAAACTTCAAAAAAGCAAAAAAGCCACATTAAAAAGTGCTCAGAACCGAATGCACGGAACCTTCGTGCGCGAGTCAAAGTCGCACTTTACTGAATTTTTTAATATTAAAGGAATTAAATGAAACTAAGTTTTTTCTTATTTCGTTTTTGCTTCGTTCACTTAACATATTTTATGTATTTTTTAAAGAACTAGATTGGTACAAGGAATTAGAAAAATCCTAAATTATGATTCCAGGGTTGGAAAACTTACACTTTTTGTGTTATGTAAAATTAAATAGGTCTAAAAATTTTTTTCTTTTTCTTTATAAATTGAATATATTTATGCTTCTGAAAGAAAAGTTTGGCGTATAAAATTTGAAAAATGAAAATTACAGCTCCAAAGATGGAAACTTTAAAAAAATGATAAATTTTTTCACAAAACAAATATGTATGTATGTGTCTGTATACTATATATATGTACGTACGTTGGTAAAGGGTATATAAGATTCGGCACAGCCGAATATAGCACTCTTACTTGTTTAATGATCTTTTTAATTTTTGTATAAGAATGTTTGCACAATAATTTCAATGGTTATTCAGGCTGCTTATTAACATATTTATTAGAGTGCTTGTCTATTAGTCAGAAGTTTGCTTGTTTAATAGTTGGTGAGTAAGTTAGTTAAGAATATAACATAATGTGTATGAATGTATGTATGTATGAATTTATAAATAAATAATATCTACAATATACTACATACATGCATATGTATATAGTATAGTATAGAGAATAAAGACGCGGTTTTTTTATAAGGTCGCCTAATATAAATAAGAAGAAAACCTTATTGAAAAAATCAATAAGATAACCTAATAAAAACTAGAAGATTTCTTCTTAATTTTTCTAAAAAGGTTTTCCCTATGAAATTAGTAATATTTCCTTATTGAAAAAAAACCATAGAGATTTCTTATTAATTTTGTTCTATTTCATGAGGTATTTAGTAGGCACTGTTTTCTCTGTGTTCAAACTTTTACAATATCACCGAAACTGCTGTACAGATTTTGAAATAATAATGAAAAGGCTACAGATAATTTTGTTGTCGAGTTTTGCATTTCTTACTTAACTGAAGAAAGCATGGCCTTCTCAAGTTATGATAATATAAATCCTGCAAGTGACTTCATTTGTGACATAACGGTATATCTCGAAAACTAGAACTGATAAAAAAATTCTAATTTTATACTTAAAATCTGCATAATATACATATCTAGTCAGTAAGAGCTAAACTTTTCATTAAACGCGATGTACCATAAACATGTGTTATCAAAAAGCCTGCACAGTATGACAGTTCCTTTCGTAAGTTCTCTCGTACTTAAAAAAAATTATATCCTTAAAATATACAGATAAGTATTTTTACTTCCTCCTGTACATCTATTTTTACATTACGATGTACACGAGAGTGACTTTTGACTACATATGTGTTAATATGAACAAGCGTAAGTACTATATATAGCATATGTTTGTTTGTAAAATCAACTAATGAAGCTACTTGATATATAGTGCTTGAAATTTATTTCTTAAAAACTACAGATATATAAAACAAAATTCCAAAGAAAAACAGAAACAAAAACAGTTTGAAATAGTACGAGTACTTTCTTCTTTCACTTTTATAAATGTTAAAAAAAAATGAAAATCTCATAGACTAGAACATACATTAAGAAAATTTGTTGGCAAAGAAGATGCAATTACAGCAACAACAAGACTATCTATCACATATGCACAAGCAAACAAATGCTTATGAGAATGTGTGTGAGTGTGTGTGTGTGTGTGTGTGTGTGTTGTTTCCACGTATGGCAGAGTAGACAATTTTCTCTTTTTTTCTATATTTGTAATAAAAAAGTTTGCTGTTGATTTGTGTCCGCACTGATTGCTTCCTGGTGTAATGCAATCTTTTATATCAATCTGTAGCACACATACATATACATACATACATATACATGTATGTATGTATGTATATGAGTGCATTAGAGTGTATACTCAGAGGTGAATGGGAAAGGCTATAAAAATAAAAGAATGTATACAAGAGCAGTTGTTTCTTATAAATGTGTGAGCAAACTCATACTCATACAAAAGAGGACAAAAAAAGGAGTTATATGTTAACATTAGTCTTTGACTGCTTCTTTAACACATACTCTTTCACATGCACACGAGGTGGGTTTAAAAGGCCTTTTTTATTCTAATAATCAGTTCAATCATTACAAAAGGTCATTTATGCAATGCAAGTCAGTTCTCATGCAAGCAACTAAGTATTTGAAAAATTCTACATAGGAAAAATGTTTTATAAAAAGTAAGCTCAAAGAATGCATCAGACAGCTTCAAATATTATAAGATACACAAAAATGAGAGTCTGTAGCAACTTTACTGGAAAGGTTTGATTTAACACTATCAGCTTTGGGAGACACGAGGGTTTAACCCTGTTGCAATTTTGCCGTTTTCTTCAGATAAATACACCTATTTCATATCCATTTTTCCTATAGCGCCTGAGGTTATCATACTTTAGGAGTATGCTAATTTTTAATTTACTTGGCGTTGAGAATGTTACTATTTTTGAAATTTGCGTCGTCAAAACGACCAAGTATGAAGTTTGTGTAAGTTTGGTTAGTTAAGGAAGGGTGGTGCTATACTGCACCTCCACTCGGGGACCCAACTAGGTCCATTGTGATTTCCTTCTGTTGAAGTTTGTGTAACTTTTAGAACTTTTATATGTGTGTTTCTAGTGCTTCATTATTTGTTGTTTGAGTAGTTAGCTTTAAACTTTTGAGTCTATGATAAAAAAAAAGAAAAGTAGGTTGGATCGTCAAAGAACTTGAAATTTGTATTTTTGATGTATGTATGACGGGCAGTAGTGATTGGACCTTGATCATAACGGCATATATAATATAGAGTACGAATAGTACAAAAGTTCATCAGCAAATTTCAGTTTATTAAAAGAAACTAACGGAATAGCTTAGCACGATATATTTCTAAACATTTTAAGTGACAAACAAACTTAAAAAATCTTAAAACTAAATAATAAATATTGAAATGCAATTGACGTTTACCGACAGTCATCAGTTGGGCAATGTGTTAATTTTGTAGTATACTCGTACTTAAAAAAATATATATTAGATCCTTTAGTTCCTATAAGAAGCATAATATACACCTATCCCTCAACGTACACGATAGATACATTCCTGAGAAAGTCGTGTAAATCGAAATTTTAAATTTTTGTATGAAAAATCGTGTAAATCGAAAATAAAGGCAGAATGGCGTAAAAAATTTATTTAATTAAGATATTCTATATGTATTTCAACTTAGTTTTTAAAATATCAAAACACATAAAAGTAAACCTTCATTCATTAAACAAAATAAATGCTATTCATAAAAATAAAAACAAAATTAATGTAATTCATAAAATATTCAAAAATATTCAATAAAACACATAAAAAATCGTGTTAATCGTGGTACTTCATAAATCTCACAAT
Organism: Tachina lurida; assembly: GCA_944452675.1. Classification (NCBI taxonomy): domain Eukaryota; kingdom Metazoa; phylum Arthropoda; class Insecta; order Diptera; family Tachinidae; genus Tachina; species Tachina lurida. The sequence goes on from OX101752.1 coordinate 43,043,483, forward strand.
TTACACGAAAACCAAAATAATCGTGCAAAAGTGAAATCGTGCGAATCGAGGGATAAGTGTACTTTATATGTATATCTTTAATGACTATTTCTATTACTTATGCCTGTAAGTTATTTCATATAAAGGCAAAAATCCGCAGTCAATTTAAATTCGTCAATAGTGGCATATTGTTAATATCGATATAGAAGAATACCAAGAAATAAATCGCCGAGTTAAACTTAAATTAGACGTGACATAGCCATAGCGCCATAGCCATAACCAAACCAAAATTCAATTGGTTTCTATGGTGACAGTTATGGCGAGTCTCTCTCACTCTCACTCTCACCATAGGAATCAATTGAATTTTGGTTTGGTTATGGCTATGGCGTTATGGCTATGTCACGTCTAACTTAAGCTTAAAGAAGAAAACAACTAAAAGATGTCCCAAGGGCAAAAATACAAGAAGCGGCAGTAATACGCTGTGAGGCCGTCTCGTAAGTCGCCGATGACAAACAAACGTTATGATGGAAGCCGGCTTGGGGAGCCCCAAATAGACCTTAATGCCTCTTAAATAAATTAGATCTTGTTTAATATATCAATTTTAATATTTAAATACTCTGTATCGTCTTTATGCTTTTGAATTAATTGTTTGCGCTAATTTTTTAAGTCCTGTCTTACTAAAAAGCCCGGGTTAAGTTTTGCGGTGATATTTTCATTTATAATTATATCTTAAAAAAAAACAAAATAGTTTTCGTTTTATTTCGATGACATACCAAACAAATATTTAAAAAAAAAGTCAACTCTAAAATTATTTTTTAAGTGGATCACTTTTACTGCCACTTTTAATAACATCGTCGTCAAATTGACGAAGTACCACCTTAACGCCACAAAAATAAGTATGACCTTTTAGGGTTAAGAGACCCATAATATACAAGCAATCGATGCGAATATTGAAAGGTAATTGGGCAAGGTGTTGCCAAGAGAGGAGCCCTTTTTAGCTACTCACTTGAAAGGAGTATTTACTACAAACATATCTGGACAAACAATTCAGCTGACACCTATTACAGCTAGAGCAGCGATTCTGCTAAGTTGAAAACTACCCCAAATAATAAAAAAAAAATATTTGAGACATATTTAGATTTAATTGAACTGTAGTGAATTTTAATCAGAAATAATTTTTAATCAGGCTTAAGTTCAGTAATTTCAATTCTTGTTGAATAAGAATAATTTTTAATCAGGCTTAAGTTCAGTAATTTCAATTCTTATTAAATAATGGCATTAATATGCCATTGATGGGAAGATTTCGTTGATTGCCCTGATATCCAAGCCTGGTATCACGCAAAACTTGAATCTTATAAAGGATGGGTAAATTTGAGGTTAGGAAGTAAGTTGGCTATCATCCTTTGACATTTATTTAGTAAAAAGTTGGGAAATTTTTACCACGGAACGCTACGCTCTTGAACAAAGAATTTTAGTTTTAAACAAAATCCCGTTTTCAATTACGCAGTTATGTAAATAAAGAAAATTGTTGCATATGTGGCTCACAAAATCCATAAAAAGTCCCATTAAAATTTAATTTTATGTCCCATATATTTTTTTTTTCTAAAATATTCTATCAGATCTTTGCATTCAAGACGTTTTTATTTTTGCCAGAACTATGTTTATTCAAAGCCATTCTTAATTTACAGAATACTTAAGATTTTCTATTTTCCGTTAGCAATTTATTTTAAACACAAACAGCACGTCTTACTATGATGACATAAAACGTTCGATCGATCACTTGTATTTTATAAAACTTCTTTTTAACCCCCGACCAAAAAAAAAGGGGGTGTTATAAGTTTATAGTGTGTGTCTGTGTCTGTCCGTGTCCACGTACAGCCCAAACGGCTGGACCTATTTTGATTTTTTTTTGTTTTTTCTGTTCGAAAGGTGACTTGATCGAGAAGGTTCTTAACTATGTTCGAAGAAAATCGGTTCAGCCGTTTAGAAGATATCACATCCTTTCTAGATATATCGGGGTTTTTTTAAATATTTAATTTTTGTTATTTCAATATAAATAATCGATCAAACGTTTGCTGTTTTCGGAACTGTGGGACAGGCCGAACAACATTTTATTTACACAATACTCTAGAAAAAAAAATATTTATATATTTATATTGTTACGGAAATGGCCGTCGACAAGGTTAATGAATATATTCCAACAGGGTTAATGTAAGTGCTACGCGAAAATATTCCTACAGGGCCAATAAAAAAAGAATTATCTGGAATAATGGCAAATAACTATATAGTATATATCGTTATATCTTCTTGGATTTTGTCCAAACCGAGTCCACAAAATGATTCTGGTCTAGCCCGCCTTCTGGCCAGTTTGTCTGCATTTTCATTTCTTTCCATTACGGCTGGTTGTTGTTGTGAGAGGGTGGCAGTTTCAAGTACTGGACACATATTAAAGTTGCATATTCGGTTTGCATTTTTCAAACTGTAACTTTTTAAATAAATTTTATGTTAAATGATAAATTAAATAATGTTGAATTAAAATGTTTCATTATGGCATATATTTGTTATGTCTTTAAAGAAAATATTTAAGGTTGTTGCGTCGACTAACACGCGATGAGTTTCAAGTTCAAATACATAAAAAAAATTGTTTGATACCAGTGCCAATATACACAATAAAGTAAAATAATTAACAAAATACAATCACCACCTTTAATTAAATTCATGTCTTTTCAACTTGAAATAACTTTGATTCAAAATGATTGTTCGTATTATTTCAGTAGCGAATTTACGTTGCTACATTTTTTTTTTTTTTTTTTTTTTTTCATATACAAATTTATTTATTGTATCTTCAAAAATGAACTAACAATAAGTAATCAAATCTTAAATCTAAATATAATTATTAGGCCCGACCAATATCGGACATAAGCTTAGTGATAGTTATAAATAATACATAAGTAGTGATAATCAAAAAGAAGTATTTTTAAGCAGTCCCATCTGGAGTGTTGGGTATAAGAGCCCTTGTGTCCCTATTTTTTAAGCGGATGTGTCCAGTAAAGCTCAAAATATTACGGACAAGCGGATTAGGATGTGACTCGAGTTTAGTTAAATATTTGCCTGCGTATTTTGCAATTTCTTCACTCACTAGTGGCATATTTAAATCACGATGAATATTTGAATTTTTAACGTACCATGGAGCAGATGTTATCAAAGGTAAAATTTTGTTTTGCCTTCGTTGGATTCTCTCGACATTTCGTTGCTACATTAAAAAAAAATCTTTGATGCAACATAATTCGTCATTTAGGTTTAACAGTACAGAAATGTTAAGTCAACACGAAATAAAGTTATGTTAACCTTCGCCTTCCCAGATGATCATTTCGATTTTATTTCCTTAATAACTTTTTAATTTTGCTTCGAAGTTTACTCAAAATCATATAAGATTAATATGAAATACATATGAAGCAAAATAATTGCCAAAAAAAAAGATCAAGTGAGTCTTGTTTATGTAGATTTTAAGTTGAAAGTTTTGTTTTTCGCTTTAATACTTTCGATTTAAAGATATGCATTCACCAAAAAAAAAAATTTGAAATTGTAACTAAAAACTTTTGCTTTAAATCTTTTTCCTGGAAATTGTTTTTCTTCTCGTTTTTTTTTTTTTTTTGCAAATTAGCTAAACAAGTTTAAATTAAATGATAAACATTTTCGCATAACTTTAGTACGTGCTGGCAACAACACGCAAAACCTAGTAAGCAAATAAAATTTATTTTTTTTTTCTAAATTTTATAGTTTATAGCCCTCTAAGAAATTTGAGAAACAAAAAATACTCGTACTATTTGCAGTTTATGTATGCAGTGTGAATATGAACTTTACACCGACATTCTAACGCTGGTATTATTTTTTCATTGCATATTCGGAGCATAAGAAAGACTAAAGCCAAATCATATTTTCTTGTGGTTACATGCTTATCGTTGCAACGATAATAAAGTTGCCGCAACGTGTTGTTGCTAGCAAATACGTGCATATACATACACAATTTTCTAATAACGTGCATGTGGGTCATAAGATAAGCTCGAAATGGCGAGGAAATAAAAACATCTTAAAATAAATATATGATACATTTGAGTTTTGTATTTACTAAAAAGTTTAATTATGAGTGAAAATGTTTAATTACTTTTTGGGTCATTATTAAAATTTTTAAATCGCCTTTATTGTTTACCACCCTCGCAATAGAATGGTTTCCATAATAAATACAAATGGGGGAAAAAAAAGAAAATATAACTTATTCTAAGGTTTTATATAGCACAGCGGTAATGTTAATAAAACAGAAAAAAATTATTCAAACATGGAACCAGTTTAAGCGCTTTGGCAAGGGAGTTAAGACTTGCCTGTTTCTTAAGGATAGTAACACTCAGACAATAAATATGCTAAACAGCAACTCTTGCTACTCCTTTTGTAAATGGGAAAGTGTAACTCAGGTAATTAATATTGTGATATACCTATAGGATTAAATTGTTTTACAGTTCTGCTATTACGGGCTTTACAACGTTGGTGTCACAGCAAAATTTAAAAATTATATTAAATATTTTCGGTACCTAACCTATTGTTAAGGAAATGGCCGTCGACAAGGTTAATGCAGCATTATGCAAATATATTCCAACAGGTTTAAAGTAAATGCTACGCGAAAATATTCCTACTGGGTCAATAAAAAAAGAATTATCTGGAATAATAGCAAATAACTATATACGCATGCGTAGCACATACATACATGATTAAACGTAAACAACCAACAACAACTACAAGCTTCTGCTTATTAAGAAGATAGACATAGCTACATACATACATACATACATACATGCCTGCCAATTCTAACGAAAGGCAGAAATAAAGTAAACAACCACTTAATGATGTATGCATATACACGCGTATGTGCATAGTTACCACATGAACTTAATTAGGCGCTTTGTAAACAACATTGAAGATAATAATGATCGTCTAGACTTTGCTTGAAAGTTCTAGTGGTTGTTGTGCGAAGTATAAAAAAGGGGTGATGCATCCAACAAGAGTCAGTTGCGAATGAGTTCAGTTGCTAATCAGAAGTCTGTGAGTCGTTAATAAGACAGTTGATAATTACGTTGTGCGCAGTCCGTGATTTGTGATACAGCAGTGAGTTGATAGTTGAGTCTGTGCTTTACAATACGTGAGTTAGAAATTGAAGAGACTATAGTACAGTCTATAGCAGGGAAGGAAAATGACTTCTTCGATTTTGTACCTACTGTGAAAACAAAATGTACTTTTTGGACTATGGCGGTACTATTTTTTTTAATATTTATTAGTAAGAACGGAAACGTAAAAAATTTGAAAAAATTCAGAAGTAAATAATAAAAAGTAGACACTTAACAAAAATTTGTATAAAAATTCAGAATAAAAAATAACATAAAAAAATATTAAATATTGCATTCGTAAGGGTACATTCGTAGATTAGACTTGTTAGAGATCGGTTATTTTACAAATTTCGGTTATAACAGGCCTATTATTTTCATGCACTATAAAATCTAAGTTATGCGCCGTCTAAAATAAAACACACAAACAAATTAAAGACAACATTGGCATTTTTAAATTGTACCAATTAACTCGCGGTAGTACCACGGTACCAACGAGGTCAAAAATGTACCATAAAAAGTACAACTGTACCATGATTTCCATCCGTGGTCTATAGTGACAGTTAGAGTCTGTCGTGATTTGAGGTTATTGTGGAGTCCCTCGATTGAAGAGTAAGAGAGCAGCGGAAGCTGATAAACGTGTGTAAGTGAAGCCAGCGAGTCTTGATTAATGCATCAACTGTGGGAGTCTGCCATAGAGTTGTTATTGAAGTATCAACTGTGAGTGTCGGCAGAGTGAGTCTTGTGTGTGACGAGCAGCAGAGAAAGCAAAATTGCATCAATACTAGCGCAGTCAGTTGTCTGAGACGTGCATATACAACAGCGAAGAAAGCGTAGTGGTAACCAGTTGTGGTATATTTAAGTAATCTTTGTGTTTGTATTTAAGCTCTTGAATTGGATTATTATAAGTGGTATATATTGGTAAATAATAGACTTGTATCGAACTCTTTCAGTAGCTCGTTTTTGACACAAACCAATGATCGAACCCATGTATTTTAAATGGGTTTGATCATTGGTTTGTGTCAAAAACGAGCTACTGAAAGAGTTCGATACAAGTCTAGTAAATAAAGATTGTATCATTCTTAACCCTAATTAGTACACTTGGGCCTTTTATTTATTGCAAATCTTCGAATCTACGGAAAAACTTTTTTAAGGAATAAAAAAAACCTAACAATATATAAAAATATTTTAGCTACATAAGTTGATTAATTTTAGCCTGTTTTGAACTCCAAATGATTCAGGCGTAATATATTTTTCTTAATCTAGATACTAAAATTTATCTCAAACGCATAAATGTTATTTCCCAAAACTTCTAAAAGACTTTCGGATTGCACTCCAATAAGTGAAATATATTTGCGGGAGTGTACATCTTTTTTTTCATCTTACACTTTGCTCTTTGTTGCTGTCTTTCTTGTAATATACTTGATTGTTTCAAGTTTAAGTGGGTGTATGGATTTAAATTGCCACAGTTTGTTTTATACGAGCAGTATACCCCCATGCGTGTTTCAGCTACTTTTCTCGAAAGCTTTTGTTTTTGTTATTTTTTCCTGCTTCAACAGCCGTAATGTCTTGTGTCACATTTATCTTGAAAAGTTTTCTGTGCTTCTTAGTTTTTTTTTTTTTTTTTTTGCTTAAAAATATCTTAAAACGTTAAGAAAAAACCAACAAACACACACACATGAAAGACTCTTAAGTATGAAAAAGAAAATAAAGTTTATCCTTTTTTTATTTTACTTCTTTTGCAAAATAAAAACTTGGGTAAACGTAATAGAAATTGATTGCTTAGATTATGTGTCTAAGTGTTTTTATATATTGGCGAAAATAAATAAATGCACTAAACTTTACTCGAATATATGTATGTACATATGTATATATGTATATAGATATTTGTATGTATGTATGCATGTGTATTTGGATTTTATTCATTTACTTCCGGAGAATGCATGCAGGCTGTTGGTATGCTTGACTGTTGTTGGCAGATGTTAAGGAAAGTAATGTGTATATTTATTATGTGTTTACCTACACATTCTATTTGCAATTTATTTAATTTTGCTAAAGTTTGTTTAAAAAGTAAATAATTTGTTTACATTCTAAATGAAAAAGTTAAAGTTCAAAGGAGAAAAGAGTTGAAATGAAATAATGTTTTTTATATATTTTTTCCATAAATTGCAGATATACATATCTATGTATGTATGTATGTTTTTTAATAAATGCATCTAATTTGTATAAAATGGATAGATTTAGGAAAGTGAGGGAGTTTTTTTTACTATTTTAAATGCAACTGTGGAAAGTTATGGTTAATTTTTATTATTTTTAAGAAACCCGTTTCGTTTTCACCAAAGGTGAAAAGGAGCCCTGTTGTTTTCGCTACGCTGTCCATCAGTCTGCTGTATGTCTGTCACTGGATGTTTTCTCGAGAACCATAGGAGCTACGAACCTGACATTTTCACAAATATCTTTAACTTTATCCCTTAAACAAAAGCTATGTAACAGTTAAAGCTTAAGGGAAGTCCTAAAGCGAGTATTGAAATCTTAATGAAATATTCAGACAATTATATATACATTAGACCTGGCGCAGCTTATATAGGGTTTTTTATTTTTTGGAATTTTGAATGTAGGTAGCGACTTAAATATGAGAATTGATGCTTGGGTGACAACCCGTGCAAAAATTAGGTCAAAGGTCAAAGTTTTGAATAACCACTGAAATATTTTTTTTTTCATGTTATACCATAAATTATAATATCATTTATAACTTGTAAATTAGTTATTGGTTTTATTAATGCTGTATTATACAATGCCACCAGAAATAAATTTATATTATCTATAATGAAAATGGGCGTGTGTGTAGCATGACTTTTGTCGATCAAAGTGTCACAAGTAAAGAAAAAAGAAAGGCACACAGATTGGAAGATGAAAAACGTTGAAAATAAAATTATGAAGAGAAAAAAGGCACTTCAGGTAATTATTATGTTATATTTGGACGCACAGTGGCTATTTTCTTGCACTTAATTTATTGTACAGCCTTGACTATGAAACATGTTGAATTTGAGAGTGATGAATCGGGAGATAATTTAAAGGTAATGGATGTAAAACAGAGTGATAACATTCCAAGTAGCTTCAATAAGCCGATTCGAAACCGTGGAAAGAAAAATTTTATAGACGACAGAATGCTAGCTTGTATGGATGCTGGCAATGTGTCATCATGTTGGGTCACAATATTGAGGATCTTGTTCCTAAATAAACAAGTTTGCGTGAACAACGCAAAAAATATCATCGGTGTCATGGCAAAGAAATTATTGAAAATTTCTCGGTAAGTATTTTTATTTTGGCAAGTTATAAGTTTTACTTTCAGCTTAAGTTTTTTTTTTATATCCCTGTAACATTTGTTTTTCATTAGGACGGAAAGCTACTTCCCACAATTCTAGGAAAAAATAAAGTTGATCGCTTGGCTTATTGTGGTTTGCATGTCGCCACTATATTGCAGAAATTCTCTTAAGAGTTGCATTTGAGATTAATTTTGGAAAATCAAGTGTCCATGAAATGGCGATTTTGGAATGTCTTGCTTGGGAATGAAGCACACTGGATGAATAAGTTTTGAGTGTCACATCTGTCGAAGAATGCGCAACAAGCAAGCACTTTTGTATTGAATATTTAGCTAAGGTCCATATTCGGAAAGATTATAGAAAACTCCTACATTTCGTGCACTTGGAGCGTGTTTTCATGTAAGATTCACATCCAAGGCGATCTATTGTCTAAAAATTTATATTTTTCACACACACTTTAAAATTCCTGCGAGTCAGTTGAGTGGAATTCATAATATTAGGCTTTTTTTTTAGTAAGTCTCTATATTCCATACTGGTTCAGAAGCGGAAATGCAGTTGAAACGCTAAATATAGATATTGAACTGATAAATGAAATTATTGGCTAATTTTAATAAAATGTAAGACTAACGAACGTCACTTCATTGTATAAACTAAAAAGTTTCATTGCAATGATTACATTTTTCATTTTAGTGAAAAACATGTGGTTTCATGAATGAAAATATTTCGTGGTATATATAAAAATTTTTCAGCTGGTGAAACAATTTTCGTAATGGGAATGAAGCGTTGCATTGGTTGAAAAATAACTAATGACAAAATCATAAATATAATGTGAAAAATCATTGCATTTACGAAGGGTTTTATCTCAGTGTAGGGAACGCGAAGATTTTCTTTTTCCCAGGTTAACATCTCTTGCCTACTTATAAGTATCTAAAAATCTTTCACATAATGGTGGCTACTGTGGAAAACGCGCCGAAGAAGTGATACTTAACATTAAAACAAAAAAACAAATTTTCAAAACGTTCTTCTGTTTGCACATACACTTCTAAAATGAAATAAACGTGAGAGTTTCGGTGAATTTTATATGAGAAACAAAAAAAAAATTTTATATTTTTAAAAATTTTATGTTTTGATTTCTATTTAACTTTCATTCCAGAATAGACACCAATATTTTGCAGTATCTAACATAATTGTGCTAGCGCGTTATGTATATAATAGACGTGCCCAAGTCGTGCCTGGGATAGAATCTTTAGTATGACGTTAATTGTTGTAAGCCAAAATAAGGTGGATAGATAATATGCATCTGTGGGTATATGAATTTTACATAAGGCATTTTAGATTTTATTTTTTATTAAATTGTAGTCTCTAAACTACAAGTATCTTATGTCCTTAAAAAAAATTATATCAAATTCACCAAAAGTTTTGAGCAATTTTAATATGAACTTACTGTTTTTTTTTTTTTTTTGGAAAACTAAATATTGCTTTGAATGAAAATAATAATTAATAAAAATATTTGTAAACAAAACTTGAACGTAGCAAAGAAACAATTTTAATAAGAATTTTTTTTCATACCCATTTTTCACTGCTCAACCAACTAAAATTTTATAATTAATCTTCTTTCATATACGATGTGTAATGAAAAACAAATGTACGCAACCTTTAAAAGGAAAATGTATGTACACTGTTGTCATAACTACGCCAACCATTTTATTAAAAAGTACATGTGAATAACTGTATTTTAAGTAAGTGTAATACCAACAAGAATTCCTTAATTACCTGTCAACAGTGAGAATATGACCATCTCGTACACGTATCCAGGAAACTGACTTATTTCCCAGCTGTTTCACCTAAAAGGAAATAGAAATAGAGAGAGAGAAAAATAAATATTTATAAATAAAAAAACATTTGAAAGTAATGTTTTAAAAAATAACTACAAAATTCCTATGAAAGGACCAGCGCATTTTTATGTTTTGCTAAAATTTAACACAATGTTGGAAGCATAAAATGTGTGGAAATAAATTTAAAATGCTAGTTATTAAAAAATTTTATGCACCAGGACTCATATGATTGTTGAAATTCTTTTTAGCTGGAAGCAGATTATGTACTATCTGTTTTAAATGTAAAGAGTTTCATAAATTAGTTATAAGGCTACAAAATAATCACCATCGGCTTGCTTGAATTTCTACAGATTTAAAAACTAACAGCCTTACCGCCAAGTGAAAAACTGGCATGAGGTAAGCATAAGTGGCAAAATTTAACATGGTCTTAACAAGTTTTGATATACATTTTTATATTAGGAATTAAATTAGTATTTAAGAATGTGTTAAGACTACATTTCGAGCCCATTTTTAATCTCAAATTGAAGTAAGTACATAACACTTATAGCTGATTTCATTTTTTCATGAAATTTGCACGAAACTTTTTTTATTTGCTAATTACAGCGCTATATAAGTTTTAGTGTATGTCTGAGTATCTGTGTGTTTGTGTATCTATGTATATATCTGTGTGTCTGTACGACTCCACATACAGACTGAACAGCTGGACCGATTTTGAGTTAGTTCGAGTCTGTGTTTAGATATTAAATTTTTTCTAGATATTTCCTATTGTTTAAAAGCTGACTTGATCCAATATCCTTAAACTTATGTTTAAAAAATATTTGCCCAGCTGTTTTGAAGATATCATCTACTTTCTTCGCTAGTTCCTAGAATTTTTAACTCATATTGTCCAGGCCCTCATGACACAGCTTTCGAAATTATTCATAAATATTTGTTGATACGAGGGTGGATCAACTAGTCCGTGACAAAACAAAAATTAATTTTTCAACATAACCTCCTTTTGAAGCGATACTCTTAGTCCAACATTTTTCCGGTTTTTGTATCCCTTCCAAAAAAAAAATAGGATTTTTCGAGCTCCTTAAAATAGGCATTTGTTTAAGCAATGATTCGTTGTTGGAGTCAAATCTCTTTCCGACGCGCCATTTCTTCAAGTTGGGGAATAAGAAATAGTAACTCGGGGCTAAATATGTAAAATAGAACCGATGAAGGAGCAACTCGTAGCCAAATTCATGGAGTTTTGCCATGGAAACTGCACATGCGTTTGTGGTCGATTGTGAGCAAATGCAGCATCCATCTTGCAGACAACTTTCTTAAACCCAGCTGATCATTTAAAATCAAAAGCACACTGACATATGAAATGCCTATGGCATCAACAATCTCAAGCACTTTTACTCTTCGATCGGCCAACACCATTTTGGGGATTTTTTTCGATATTTTCGGCTATACTGACTTCATTTGCCCGTCCAGAACGTTCAGCGTCATTTCTACTTGTGCGACCACAACGAAACTCAGAAACCACTTTTTTACCATTAAAATCGATGGTGCAGAGTATCGATATTATTTATCGAGCTTTTTTTTGGTTTGATTGCCAGTTTTTTTTTCGCGAAAACATAATGTTTAATTACCACTAGAAATTCATTTTTTTCCATTTTTAGAAAAATGCACAAGCTGTTAAACGCAAAGTAAATGACGGCACTGGCTCAAAATTTGACAGTAGTCTATTAACAGGTGTTACTTGATGGAAACAGTGTTGCATTTCATATAACTACGAGGAAAGTTCGAAAATTCAGGAACCTATTGATCCGCCCTCGTAGCTTGTGATCGCAAAACTTTTTATTTGTAGTCGTAGCTATGAAGAAAAAAGACTAAGTACCAACATTTCGTTATGTAACAAAGTAATAAAATGTATTTTCTAATTTGTCTGGTAATAATTTTAAAATATTATCTCATTTAGCCCAAATTTTTAACTTAACATTTAAATACGTTATTAGTTAATTTTTATTTTCATTTAATTAAAGTTCTTATTGAATTACATTGAAAGTACGGCAGCACTGCACAATTTCCCAGTATTATGAAAAGCTTTCCAAACAACAGCTGTTTAACTTAAGTAAGAAAGTTAGGTTATCAAGATGTAGAAAATTAAAATTGCATAACAACATATTTTATGAAACCAAACGAACATTATAACGCATTTTGCTATTTATTTATTCCATGATATGAAACTACGTATTGTATATCTGTATACATAAAACAGGATGTTTGTATGTATGTAAGGTATGGACTCCAGAACAGCTGGGCCGATTTTTATGAAATTTTCAGGGAATATTCAGAATACTTCGGCGGGTGACACTGTGAAGTGTAATTTTTCATTTGCGGTATGCGGGCGGAGGAGAGTGGCAAAATCCAAATTTTCATATTGCAGCACCAATGCCATATATATATGTATATTAAATTTTTTTTGTGGGGAGGGGAGGGGTACCGAAGCACCATGATGCGGCCACATGATGTTCATGTATATATTTTCAATAGACCTAAATACGCACAAAATCATATGGTACGCTCATACAACTTAAATCGAATTTAAATACACAAGGTTGGGCATTTAAATCGTATTTAAATATATACTGAAAAACACAATTTCATATTTAAATAGAATTTAAAACTAAATACAATTTGACTACCTAGACAAAAACTGGTCCTTAAACATTCAAAGTAGGCCAAGGAAATTTAAGTTAAATTTAAATTTAATAGCATAAAAGCAATAAGAAAAACTTTTCAAACTTCATAGCTCTTCAATAAAAACTAAGTGAATCGAACACAAAACTTTAGCAATAATTCGTTATTGTCACATCAAAATAGAAGTAATTAAAATGTAATTCGAGAAAAACTAAAGCCATTAAAAAGAAGTTTAGCAACCAACTTATTTATAAATAAATTATATATAATTTTCTCTTGAAAACTAAGTCGAGTACTTGTCCATTTGTTTTTTGCATTATTGATTGGAAGTAATAATAATTACTTTCCTTATTTGCCACAAAATACGTACTAGTCCCCTAAAAATAAGTAAAAATAAGGTGTTAAATAAATAGCATTTATTGTGTTCATTAAAATTTTATACGAAAACGTTTAATGTCAGGTTATACATTTGCTTCAATTAATATTTATTTGGCATGTAGGCACTTGCTGTAATATATTTGAATGTGTAAATGCATGTAGTATGTACTCGTACTTTATTTAGTAACTTGAAACTCATAAATAGGAGTTCAAATGCCTCAGCATTCTGGCAGTGTTTGAACGTGCGTTTGTCACATTGTATGTGTACGTGATTACTGGAATGTAACATTTTATGCGTGTTAGAATATAATTACATTTCAATGTAATACGAGTAGCTATGGCTTAAATGTATAAATAACTAGGTGTACAATATTGTATATATGTGTATATACATAAATTTGTGCGTAGTACATTTTTATACTATTACCTATGTGGGCATTAACGAGGCTCAAATTTTACTATTATTATTACTATTTTATGTTATATTAACCCTTTGACGACCATAGGCAAATATGCTTGCCCGGGGTTCCATAGATTATATATTTGTCCAGGTAACAGATACGGCAAATTTGGCAAAGACTGTTTTATAGAAGAGGATTGGGGCCACAAGAATGTGGTTGAGTACGAGTCCCCATCGGGCCCCACTTGTTCCCTACGAGGCTCCGAATTTGGCCAAAAAAAAGTATTTATGACGAGGGCTACCAATGGGTGAAAATAGGGCGCAAGGGGATAAGAGTCAATTATGTTTTGGATTCAACCTTAATCTATCAAAAAATATAATGGATAAGTTTGCGTAAACTCCAAGCTGTCTACAACTAATCAAATTATGTTTGGCAATTATGTTTGCCTATGGGTTAAAACGAAAATAAACGTTTCTAAAAAACTTTACAATTATAACCTCTAAGTTAAAATTAAAATTCGAACTTTTGAGCGCTTTTTTTTAGCTAATGTTAAACACTGAAACAGCATGCCTGTGTTTATTATTTTGCATTCATATGTATATTGAAAGGAAAAAAAGGGGAATCACCAAATTGCAATACATACATATGAACACATGTAAGTATTTTGACAGTCTTTATTTGAAATTTGAAACGCGTGTACTATTTGCATTAGTTTGTATAGAAAAGTGAAAGAAATTAGTAAACAAGTTTAAAATGAGTGGAGCAGCCCGAGATCGTTTCTTTTTCTTTCGACCAGAGCAAATCGAACAACTTTTACTTTGCGATTTTAGTGATGACGACGAAGAAGCTGTTACAAACTTGGACACAGAAGATGTTTTATTTCTTGAAAATGACGCTTTGGAAATGCAAGATGATGAGCCCATGGAAGTTATCATTGAGGGTAGTATGCACGTTGACCATAACCCAGCTGGCGCAGTAGATGAGCTAATTACATTGAATTTGAATGTTGTACAAGAGCCAATAATACCAACGTTATTCATACCACCCGAAAAGATCTTCCGCTTTAGACAGACTCTTGTTTATAAGAATCCCGTTTTTACCGGATTTAAAGAGGATTGCGCATACAAACATTCCCAAATTTTAAAGCCCGTTGTGCATGCGCATGAAGAAATCCCTTTAGTGTACGGTGCGTTCAACAGCGTTTGTAATTTTGAAGGTAAGCTTTTATCAATCGTAAATTTTCTGCTATTTTGAGATAATATTGACTTGCTGTTATTATACATACATATATCTTAGAGCTGTGCTTAATGATAGTGGAGCAGTCCAACCTATATGCTTTGCAAAAAGGGCGTATGTTCACTTTGACCGTGGCTGAATTTAAGGCTTATATGGGTATTATCATACGTATGAGCTTAGTGAAACTCCCCTCAATACGCCTGTACTGGTCTACTGATCCAACGTTTCACCAAGCTCAGATCGCGGGTGTCATGCCACGGCTCCGATTTGAGGAAATTACAGCTAATCTTCACTTTTGCGACAACAATAAAGCTGATGTTAGTGACCGTGGGTATAAAATTCGGCCAATTTTAGATCATATTAACAAGGCTATGCCGGATGCGTATACTTATTCAAAAAAGCTGTCAATCGATGAACATATGGTAAAGTTTAAGGGACATAATGCTATGAAACAATACATGAAGGACAAACCTATTTCGTGGGGATTCAAACTTTGGTGCTTATGTGAGGCAGAAACCGGGTACTTATAATATATTGACATTTACACCGGAAAAAAACCATTTCTTGAGCACGGTCTTGGCGAGGCTGTTGTTTTGCCACTGGCAAAAAAAGGGGTTGAAGTTTACTTCGACAATTTTTTTACAAGCCTGAACTTAATGCACATTCTCCAGCAAAATGATATAATGGCGTGCGGAACCATCTGATATAATAGAAAGCACATACCGAAGAATTTTCCGGCGGATAAACATATGAAAAGAGGGGACATAAGTTACTTCATGTCGGTGTCTACCTCGCCTCAAATTTTATTGACCCAACAGCGGTATTCAAGGTCAAGCGACGTGTAGCTGGACAAGCTGGTAAAATAGATATTGATTGCCTCCTGATTATACAGCACTATAACAAAGGAATGGGAGGTGTCAATCTAATGGATCAAAAAAAGTATATTATGAGTACGATCGTAGAAGTAAATGGCATTTTTAACTCTTTGTTATTTTGGCCAGTATTTAGGTTTAAGTTGATTTCCTTTTAAGCTAATTGGGCCTAATATTTCAATGCAAATAAAAATCCATTTATTTACAGTTTTCCCGACGTTTCGTAGATTTTTTGTCTACTTTTTCAAGGGATCGTAATTCATGGAATAATTAATTACATAGGTACATATACATATTTTACATATTGAATCACAATACTCAACATTAAAACATATATAAACAAATATAACATTTTTATACCCTTTACCAACAAAAATGGTAAAAGGGTATATATAGGTTTGTCATTCCGTTTGTAATTTCTATAATATCAATAAGCGACCCATAAAATATATATATTCTGGATCCTTATGCATAGGGAAGACGAATAAGCGATGTCCGTCTGTCCGTCTGTCCGTCTGTCCGTCTGTCCGTCTGTCCGTCTGTCCGTCTGTCTGTACGTGAAATCGGTTTTCCGAAGCTCCCAGAAAAGCTAGAGACTTCGTTCTTGGACTGGTGTGTCAGAAATTTTCCAAAATAGATTGGTATTGAAATTCAGCAAAATCGGGCAGACGATTGCAGAGCTGGAAAACTTAAACTTCATTTTGCCATATAAAAGTAACTACCAAAAACAAATTTTTATTTTTTTTAATAAATGAACTTATTTTACACATCAGTACGATTACAACTGGTATTTTAAATTAAAAAAATATAAAAAAATTAAAAAAACGTTTCCAGGGTTGGAAAACTTTAACTTTTTGTGTTATGTAAAATTAACTATGTCTAAAACTATATTAGTATTTTCTCGAGAACCGTAAGAGGTACAGACCTGAAATTTGGACACAGTGTGTAGACCTTTGGCCGCTACAACAACAAATATATGAAAATTGGAAATTAAAGGGTGTTCCAAAACGAGCAACGAAAATTTTTAAAATCCCATGTAATATACATACAATTGTATGTATGTATGTATATACACTTGAAATTTGTAAGGTTAGTGTATTTTTATACAGACTACAAAAATTAACACTAAAATTTCAAAAAATTTAAATTAAAGGATGTTCCATCAGTTAATGCAATTTTGACTATGCAATTTTGACAACTTGCTGTATCTTGGAAACCGTGAGAGCAAAACTCTTGAAATTTTCAAAAACGGTAAAACTAAAAAATCAAAAAATTATAAAATCGCCAAACCGAAAAAAATCGCCAAAAACAAAAAAAATCGCCAAAGCGAAAAAAAGCACCAAATTACAAAAAAAATGTCTAAGACTAAAATAAATGGCGAATAACCGGAAAAATTGCTAAAATGAAAAAAAATCGTCAAAATGAAAAAAAATCGCCAAAACGAAAAAAACCCCACAAAAACAGAAAAAAATCCAAAATGAAAAAAAAACACCAAAAACAGAAAAAAATCGCAAAATGAAAAAAAACCCAAAAAACAGGAAAAAATTGCCAAAATGAAAAAAATCTCCAAAATGAAAAAAAGCGCCAAAACCACAAAAAAAATCGCCAAAATGAAAAAAAAACGCCAAAATGAAAAAAAAGTCGCCAAATTGAAAAAAAAAACTCCAAAATGAAAATAAACCCCCAAAAACAGAAAAAAATCGCCAAAATTAAAAAAAATCGCCAAAACGAAAAAAACCCCACAAAAACAGAAAAAATCCAAAATGAAAAAAAAGCCCCAAAATCAGAAAAAAATAGCCAAAATGAAAAAACCCCAAAACAGGCAAAAATCGCCAAAATGAAAAAAATCGCCAAAATGAAAAAAATCTCCAAAATGAAAAAAAAAGCCCTAAAAACAGAAAAAAATCGCCAAAATAAAAAAAAATCGCCAAAATAAAAAAAAATCGCCAAAATGAAAAAAAATCGCCAAAATGAAAAAAACCGAGAAAAACAGAAAAAAATCGCCAAAATGAAAAAAACACAGAACAGGAAAAAATCGCCAAAATGAAAAAAAAACGCCAAAATGAAAAAAAAATCGCCAAAATGAAAAAAATCGCCAAAACGAAAAAAAACTTTAAAAAACAGAAAAAAATCTCCAAAATAAAAAAAACCCCAAAACAGAAAAAAATCGCCAAGATGAAAAAAAATCGCCAGAATGGAAAAAAAAATCGCCAAAACGAAAAAAACCCCAAACAACAGAAAAAAATCGCCAAAATGAAAAAAAAGCCCAAAAACAGGAAAAAAATCGCCAAAATGAAAAAAAAATCGCCAAAATGAAAAAACCCCCAAAATAGGAAAAAATCGCCAAAATGGAAAAAGAATCGCCAAAATGAAAAAAATCTTCAAAATGAAAATAAGCCCCAAAAACAGAAAAAATCGCCAAATGAAAAAAACCGAGAAAAACAGAAAAAATCGCCAAAATGAGAAAAAAGCGACAAAACTGAAAAAATCTTTTAAACTGAAAAAAACTTCAAAAAAGCAAAAAAGCCACATTAAAAAGTGCTCAGAACCGAATGTACGGAACCCTTCGTGCGCGAGTCAAAGTCGCACTTTACTGAATTTTTTAATATTAAAGGAATTAAATGAAACTAAGTTTTTTCTTATTTCGTTTTTGCTTCGTTCACTTAACATATTTTATGTATTTTTTAAAGAACTAGATTGGTACAAGGAATTAGAAAAATCCTAAATTATGATTCCAGGGTTGGAAAACTTACACTTTTTGTGTTATGTAAAATTAAATAGGTCTAAAAATTTTTTTCTTTTTCTTTATAAATTGAATATATTTATGCTTCTGAAAGAAAAGTTTGGCGTATAAAATTTGAAAAATGAAAATTACAGCTCCAAAAATGGAAACTTTAAAAAAATTATAAATTTTTTCACAAAACAAATATGTATGTATGTGTCTGTATACTATATATATGTACGTACGTTGGTAAAGGGTATATAAGATTCGGCACAGCCGAATATAGCACTCTTACTTGTTTAAACACAACTTAACTTAATATCACAGATCTGTTTCGTTTAAAGCTACTTTGTAGTTTTTATTTACGTTTGTTCTTCGACCTTTTCGAGTTATGTGTTCACAATAGCAATATAATATATAAAAAACTCATATTGGCCAACAGTTCCTCAATCAATTTGACCTCCATTGAATTTCGGGCAGCTTTAGCCAAAGAGTTGATAAGTAGCTTCAATTCAAGGAAGCGTGCCTTTTCAGCCGCAACCAAATGTGGAACCCATTTTATAAGCAAACCCAAATCTCTCCATAAAATGGAAAAACGCGAAGGTTGGAAACGGTGTTCTCATTGTGCTTCCAATAATAAGTATAGTCGCACAAATGTTTTTTGCGTTCAGTGTAATGTGTTCCTTTGCTTCACTACGTCCCGTGATTGCTTTGGAATCTATCACGAACAACACTAATTATAATAAATTTTTGTTATCTCTTGTATTTTTCTTTACGTTTTAAATAAAAACTGATTTTTAAATTGTTTCTGCAATTAAATAATTTGGGATGAAAAATTTCGTTTCAACCCATAGGCAACTACATTTGCCAAGCAAAATGGGGGACTTAGAGGGTTCCCAGGAGGGCAATTTTTTTCATAACTACTATTAGACCATAGATCTAATAGTAAATCGCTTCAGCCAAAAATGTTTGGTCGTCAAAGGGTTAAGGCTAGAAAATTATTTGCTCTTATAGATATTTCAGAATTACTGACTGTAATGAGTTTTTCCACTAATATCGAAACTTTCCATTTTTGTATAAGCTAAACCAAATAATATCCCTAAAGTATATTAATTTTTCACATAAAGATGAATTACTCTATTGGGAAAACACAAATTATACAATTGCTCTTGGTAGGAGTATTGTGAAATGAACTTTTGTTACTCGCAAATGGTTTATATTAACACTAACCTTTTTTTCCCTTTTCGCCACCAACATAATCATGGTTTAAGTAATATGGTCCAAAATAATACCCAGGTAGCATTTTGTATCATAATCCAATCGTTTCCGAATCAGCTTGACGTGAAAAATAACCGTATATGAGCTCATTTTTCGATCATAAATGATACTCCCGTTGTGAGAAAATGGTACCCTACAGATGAGTCATACCAAAGAATCAGTTATGATACGATTTGCTGATTATTTTTGAGCAATTTTCATATTAAATCATTTAAATCACCTTTTTGCGGTTTGCATGATGTTCCTCTATTTTCAAGAAATCATTATTTGATCATATAAATGAATCATAAGTGAATCCTCTTTCAATCGCCCAAGTGATAAATCACTTTTTAATCATCAAAAGCGATCTGTAGAGAATCATATAAGATATTTCTGCCAAAAATGATCACCCAAATGCTAGCTGGGTATAAACACATATTTGTTCTATATATACTAATACACTTACACATGTACATACATACATATATATTTAGAAATTATTTTGCCCAAATATGTTCATTTCAGCTCAAATATCTGTTTGTGCTGCATGTGGCATGTTTTGTCTCACATTACAGCTGCAGTTCATTTTCAATGAAAATTTTATATAAACCAAAAACAATTTAATGCATGTAAATATTATTTATACACACTCTCGCTATTGAATATGCAGTGTGGTATTTTGTTATATGGACTAGCAATTAGTTTAGTTCGTGTAATAGAAAACTTTGGTTGGTTCATTTTCTATAATAATGGAATGTTAGAAATTAGCAGTGTAATGATGTTGCAGTTAGTTAATTAGTTACGATATCAGACTATTAGTTGAGTGTGCTTGCTGGCTTTATATCTGGGGTTTTTTTTTTTTTTGCAATACAGCCCAGAAATTTAAAGTTATTTATAGAAAGCTTAAAAAATGTTTCTTGCAAATATTTTAAGAATTATAGGGTTAAATATTTTTCAGTTTCAAAAGTAAAGTTATTTAAAACACAACTAAAAGCTTTGATTTTGAGCAAACTTTGAATTCATAATAAAGCATAGTACTCTGTTCAAAATTGTAAAAATTGTTTATCAACATTGATTTATGTAACTACTATTTGGTACTTTCTAGGGAATTAATTCACGTTGAAGCTTCCGTAGATCTATCGTGCGATCACTCTCCCACGATCGTTACAATATGTAGCCCACTGAGAAGTGCCGTGTAAATTGGCTGCAATTCAAAAAATATCTTAGTAGTCATTGCACGGAAAACATTACGCTAAGAACTCATGATGATGTTGAATCTAACATTGCCAACCTTAACGAAAATATAAAGTAGGCTGCTAAACATGCCACTACCTCCCATCCGCAGACTGGGTTTAATAGCATATATTCTACAGATATTGAACGCCTCGTGTGTGAAAAAAGAAAAGCTAGAAGGGAATGGCAACAGCACAGATCACCCCAGAACAAAATTAGATTTAAAGAGTGCACTAAACTACTCCAAGAGCTGCTTGCACATGAAAAAACTGCATCGCTATAAAACTATCTGGAAAATCTTGATGTCACTCCAGCATCTCCAGCGCGCTGCTAGAAAGCTTAAAACAGCCGTTGAGTTTAAACCACCTCTGCGCACATCTACCGGAGGTTGGGCAAGAAGCGATACTGGAAAAGGTAACATATTTGCTGATCATTTAAAATACGTATTTACCCCAAACACATGTACTGGTGTAATTGATTTGCCAAATGCAGTCGCTCTACCCCCTTAACAAATAAAGTTTAAGACGCGTGATGTACAAAAACTAATTGCTGAACTCAACCCAAAGAAAGCTCTGGGTTTTGATGGAATTAGTAACCAGATGTTGATGAAGTTGCCTCGTATTTCAATTAGAATACTGTTATTTATTTTTAATGCCAATGACTGGAGTATTATCCACACAGCTGGAAACTTGCAAAAGTTAAAATGATTCCAAAGCCGGGCAAAAAGCTTACCAAGGCTGAGTCATATAGGCCAATAAGTCTCCTATCAACAATGTCAAAGCTTTTCGAAAAACTGCTCATGACAAAATTGTCCCCAATTCTAGTTAGTAGTGGGTGCATACCGGACCATCAATTTGATTTTAGAAGTCAGCATAGCACCATTGAACAAACTCATAGATTGGTCCAATTTATAAGAACATTTGAAGAAAAGAAGTATTGTTCTGCGCTGCTTATCGCTGTTGTAGAAGGAGACTTTATGAGTATTCCTGAAACTATCTCATCCGGTGTGCCACAGGGGAGTATACTGGGGCCAGTTTTGTATTTGATTTATACTTGTGATATGCCTCTGAGCAGCATTATCCACACTTCCACATTTGCTGATGATACAGCCTACCTTATTATGCATGAAAATCCTTACGAGGCTCCCAATATCTTCAAGAACACATTACCCAGCTGGAACTATGGTTAAACTTATGGAGAATTAAGGTAAACGAACAAAAGTGTGTTCAAGTAACATATACATTACGAAGAGATACGTGTTTACCCATTCGGATTAACCATCAAGTTGTCCCTCAACATACTCATGTGAAATATCTTGGTATACACCTTAATCGATGGCTTACTTGGAAACACCACCTTGACTTTAAGCTAACACAAATGAAATTAAAATTAACTCAGGTACATTGGCTGATTGGTAGAAATTCAACCCTCAGTCTAGATTGCAAACTCTTGATATACAAGTCACTTTTGAAACCGATATGGTGCTACGGAATTCAACTATGGGGCACTGCTTCAGCTTCCAATGTCGAGAGAATCCAACGAAGGCAAAATAAAATTTTGCGATTAATAACATCGGCTCCATGGTATATAAAAAATTCAAATATACATCGTGACTTAAATATGCCACTAGTGACTGAAGAAATTGCTAAATATGCAGACAAATATTTAACAAAACTCGAGTCACATCCTAATCCGCTTGCTCGTAATATTGTAAACTTTACTGGACACAACCGCCTATAAAAGAAGGATACAAAGGCTCTTATACTCAACACTCTAGATGGGACTGCTTCAAAATACTTTTAATTTTTTTTTTTTTTTCCTTTTGATTATCACTACTTATGTATCTCTTATAACTATATCTATGTCCGACAGTGGCCGGGCCTAATAATTATATTTTAGATTTAAGATTTGAATGCTTATTGTTAGTTCATATTTGAAGATACAATAAATAAAAATATGTATAAAAAAAAAACAATTGGTACCTGTCAGAAGCTGTGGAAATTTTATAAAAAAAAAATCATACATACAACAGCTTAGATGGTGAATAATACAAAATAATAATACAAAAACAATATATTTACTTTCATGTTAAGTAATCTGAAATTGACAACAATCGGAAATATCAATGTAATGATAAAAAAACAATTATTCTATTTATCATGTCCCTGGATAATATTTTCCCTTAATACTTTCAGCTAAAATAATGCTGCTAGTGAAGTTTTTAAAGTCATTTTATCTTTTGAAGTTGAATTTTTTTCTTTGAATGCTATCAAAAAAAAAAATACTACTTTAATGAAAAATACACTAGAAAACTTTACCACAATATTCCATTTCTGCAATTAATTATACAACAGAATTTAAATGTTATACAAAATCTATCGCAAGATTAACAAAAATTTACATTTATCGGACGGCGTGAAACAAACAACTTTTAAAAAGCATTTCGCAAATACAACATTACACAAAAGATAAGAATTAACTATCTCAAACTTTAAATCCTTTATTGCTTAAGATTTATTATAAATGTATGTTTGAAAAACTTTGTATATATTTAAAATAAATCACCAAATTTCGGTACTAATTTATTAAAACTTTTTAAATTTTAAGAAAACTTCAGTATAAAAGAACAGTGATTAAGAATTATCCTGATATATACGAGGTTTGTTTAAAATATAAAATAAAAAATACTTTAAAAATCTGATGTGCCAGATGTAAGTACATATGTATGTTTATGAGTTTTAGTTGTGAATTTATAGTTTTATATAATGGCTACCACTTCATGCTGAAAGTTGGTTTTGTTAAACGAAAAATTTTTATATATTTTTTCAAGAATCTTTCACGAAATTTGTATATGGGCATTTCCACTGAATAATTTGACGGTTTTATCATATTTTTTGAGAGATACAATCAAATTTATGCATAAGCAAATCGAGGTATTTGAATTCAAAGTCACAAAAGCGAAACTTTTTATAGTTTTATAGCTATGCTATTTACGTCATGACGCAGGATTTTCGCAACAAATATAATCGTCACTATTACAGTTATAAATTCATTTTTATTTTTATTTCATTGTACTTAAAACCATAGTACGAAACTAAACCAAACAAATTGTTTCATTTGGTTTTGATTCGTTCCTTGAAGTAAGTGAAACAAAACAAAAACAATGAAAACGATTGTTCAATTTGATTTTGTGTTGTTTTTTGCACATGAGCACAAACCAGAGAACACAGTCGATTGAATCTAAGCCGTTTGACAGCCGCCGCGTGCCAAAAATATGACATTTATTTAATCGCAAGGCGATAGAAAAGAAAATAATGGTAAATAAATGGAAACGTTTGACATCGTAATACGTTTAGTTTGTTTTATGTAGCTGAGCAGTATAGCTTTAATCGGATGTCCTAACTCTCTTCTTTTTTATATATCTTTTGCTCGTTTTATTTAAAAAAAAAATTCTTACAGAGAGGCGTTACCCATTGAAATTTGCACCCTTTAATTTTTCTGAGGATACAAAGAGTAAAAACGAATGCGTAAAAGAAACTATGTGGTTGCAAATACCTGTAACCTATGCACTATGCAGAATGCAGTACACTATACACTATGCACTATACACTATACTCTACACACTATACTCTATACACTGTACGCTATACACGATATACTGTACACTATACACTATAAACTATACACTATACACTATACACTACACACTATACACTATACACTATATACTATACACTATACACTATACGCTATACACTATACACTATACACTATACACTATACACTATACACTATACACTATACACTATACACTATACACTATACACTATACACTATATACTATATACTATACACTATACACTATACACTATACACTATACACTATACACTATACACAATACACTATACACTATACACTATACGTTATACACTATACACTATACATTATACACTATACACTATACACTATACAATATACACTATACACTATACAAAATACACTATACACTATACACTATACACTATACACTATACACTATACACTATACACTATACACTATACACTATACACTATACACTATACACTATACACTATACACTATACACTATACACTATACACTATACACTATACACTATACACTATACACTATACACTATACACTATACACTATACACTATACACTATACACTATACACTATACACTATACACTATACACTATACACTATACACTATACACTATACACTATACACTATACACTATACACTATACACTATACACTATACACTATACACTATACACTATACACTATACACTATACACTATACACTATACACTATACACTATACACTATACACTATACACTATACACTATACACTATACACTATACACTATACACTATACACTATACACTATACACTATACACTATACACTATACACTATACACTATACACTATACACTATACACTATACACTATACACTATACACTATACACTATACACTATACACTATACACTATACACTATACACTATACACTATACACAATACACTATACACTATACACTATACACTATACACTATACACTATACACTATACACTATACACTATACACTATACACTATACACTATACACTATACACTATACACTATACACTATACACTATACACTATACACTATACACTATACACTATACACTATACACTATACACTATACACTATACACTATACACAATACACTATACACTATACACTATACACTATACACTATACACTATACACTATACACTATACACTATACACTATACACTATACACTATACACTATACACTATACACTATACACTATACACTAAACACTATACACTATACACTATACACTATACACTATACACTATACACTATACACTATACACTATACACTATACACTATACACTATACACTATACACTATACACTATACACTATACACTATACACTATACACTATACACTATACACTATACACTATACACTATACACTATACACTATACACTATACACTATACACTATACACTATACACTATACACTATACACTATACACTATACACTATACACTATACACTATACACTATACACTATACACTATACACTATACACTATACACTATACACTATACACTATACACTATACACTATACACTATACACTATACACTATACACTATACACTATACACTATACACTATACACTATACACTATACACTATACACTATACACTATACACTATACACTATACACTATACACTATACACTATACACTATACACTATACACTATACACTATACACTATACACTATACACTATACACTATACACTATACACTATACACTATACACTATACACTATACACTATACACTATACACTATACACTATACACTATACACTATACACTATACACTATACACTATACACTATACACTATACACTATACACTATACACTATACACTATACACTATACACTATACACTATACACTATACACTATACACTATACACTATACACTATACATTATACACTATACACTATACACTATACACTATACAATATACACTATACACTATACACTATACACTATACACTATACACTATACACTATACACTATACACTACACACTATACACTATACACTATACACTATACACTATACACTATACATTACAAACTATACACTATAGATACACCATAAATTTGTTATCAATGTGTCGAAAAGTGAGGAGAAAAATGTAAGAAAGGTGAAATATTGTTGCACAACCATAAATTCGAAAGCAAGAAAATAATTCGAAATGCTAGTAAAAAGTAAAAAGAGTTAACTGAAGGACAAATTAAATGATTTAATAGAAAAGGCGATATGACTGCTGACGTAAGAAACAAAGTCACCAGAAACTAATTCTAAAACAATATAAATCCCATGATGGAGAACAATATCTCGTAAGAAATGTCAAAAAACACCATCTACTAAAAACGCAAAAATGGTAAAAAGAAAAATTTTGGGAAGAAATTTTTTTGCACAACTTAAATTAAAACCAAGGAAAAAATACGGAATGTGATGGAAAAGTATAAAAAGCTAACTGAAGGAAAATATTAAATGTTTTAAGAGAATAAAACTGCATTAATAAGTGAGAAAATCATAAGAAACTTATAATAAAACAACATAAATATCATGATTGAAAAAATGTCACGTGCAACTTGTTAAAAAAACAACGTCTATTTTTGTCTCATGAAAGTGCCTGGGTTCTTTGCAAGTATCTTCAAAACGAAAAAAAAGTTAAAATCAAACTTAGCACCAACTTAAGCTATAAGATACGTTTATTGTCAAAATAAAAATCCGTTTTATAACTTTAAACATGTTAAATTGTCACGTTCGACATCATGAAAATGTCCATATGTTTTTTTACATTTTTCTGACTCCGTGGAAAGTTTCTTTTTGCAGGTAAGCATGCGTCGTATACAGTTCTAATTAGTAATTTTAATTTAGCAATAAATTATTCATATAATGTTACCAATTAAAAGTATTTTCTTTTTAACAAACCCCATATACCATAAGACAAATTTAAAAATTTTATGACAACCTTTTTTTGTCCTTAGAATTTAATTAAAATAAATCAATAAGTTACCCTTATCTATTTAAAACAACTAAGTTTTGAGCCCAAGAAAAAGTATTTCCTAAGAATTAACAATTTAGCATTAATTGAAATTCAAATTAAAACAACCTTATAAATACACTTTGTAGTTTAATTTAAACGGTGCTCCAATATGTACAAGACATTCTCTAAAGCAAGTCAGAAATGTGAATAAATTATGGAGAACTATTAATTAAATAATTTGTATGCATAAATATTCAAGAATATTGTCCTTGTTTAAAATACGCGAACTGACAACGTTTTCTAAATATCTGGAGTGCGTACGAAATATTTGAATTTATAAATATTTCTTCTTGCTAATTTGCAGGTTCAAAAATCAACGAGTGGTGTCATTTTCTATGGAAACTCAATACCTGCAGTCACTAATGTCAAAATTCTATAAAATTAATTAATTAATGTCACAGCGAATGGAGGAATTTCTTTGTTTGCTTTTCAGCGATTCTTGTTTTTCTCTGAAAGGGATCAAAATGATTTTTTTGATTTTAAGGTTGATAATTTTAATAGATTTTAAAGGATGAAAGAATTAAATAAGTTTTGAAAATTAAAATAACAAAAACTGTTTATAAGGTAATGGTGTTTGAGTGAGATGAAAAATCCGACTGAAGCGAAACCTTTTTTCTAATTTTCACGAAAAGATTTAAGTAGTTTATATAAAAATTTTTTAAGAAGTCAGAGCACTGCATTCGACTATGCTGAATCTTATACACCCTACATCAACGTATGCATTTAAACAAATTTTACACTAAAGGTATTCATTTCAGTTTTTTTTTTGGTTGGTAAAATGGAAAAATGTAATTTTTTTTACAACAAACACAGGCAAAAAAATTCACCAAAAGTTCAAATTTTAAATTAAACTTTTGGTGGAATTTTTTTTTATTGTGTTTGTTGTAAAAAAAATTACATTTTCCCATTTTTCCAACAGAAAAAAACTAAAATGAATACCTTTACTATAAATAAATTCCATTTTTAAAATATATGAAAAAAAACTTAATTGGAGAGCAGTTTAGTAGAGATCAGCCCTTTTGGAAGGCAATTTATTTATCTATACACACACAAAAAATTCCTGCAATCAGCAGGTTTAATTAAAATAATAGAAAAAGTCAAATAAAAATGTAATTGATTCAATGAAAAAATTTAAAAATTTAATTCCACTAAAAGTTTAATTGACTCAATAAAATGTTTAATTGATTTTTGGTTTTTTTATATGCTAAAACTAAAAATATATATTGTAAAAAAATAGAAGAACAAATTCGCAAAAACTGATAAAATCGTCAAACCAAAAAATAAGCCAGAACTAAAACACAGCGTCAATACTAAATAAATCTCCAAGAACCGAAAGAATTCGCCAAAAAGGAATAAACTTAATAAGGAACCCTTCGTGTGCGAGTCAAAGAGCTAATTTATTGAATTTTTTAATTTTAAAATGAATATTTTCAATTCATTTTCAATACATTCATTGCATTCAATATATATCATTACCTTAATATAATAAGGATGTAACTCATTATTTTTTTTGGAATCGAGATTTTGGCAATTTTCGATACATTAGATGTTCATCTATCAAAGTATAACAAAAACTCTATTTTAAAAAAATAATGAGTTAAGGACTTTCTATATAAAGGTAAAGATATATACATGTACAAAACAGTAATTAATTTTGACGTTAGAGAAATTACTTTTAAACTTTTTTTCAAAATTATTTAGAGGAAAAATTAACTTATAAACACTTTTACAAATATTATTATAATCTCGATTAAATTGCTTTAAAAGACATGAGAGCGAATTAAAAAACCCCACATTTAAGCAAAAATTACTTTTTAATTAAAATGAGAAATTTGGTTGTTTAATAACTACCAGCAATTAAATATGTAAAACTCTAATAGGAAATTAATTATTAAAGTAAACCACATAATGATTGCCAATAGCAGAGTCATTAAATATAATTAATCACTTATTAAATTGTTCATTTCGTCATATAATAATTCCTTGCTCTACATATAAATAACAAAATTCTCAATAACCATTGACCGCTTTCATCATATTTCTGTTGAAATATGAATTTACCCTCCAGATATATATTAATTACATGCTATTAAAAACGAAAAAGGACAAATTATAAGGACAGTGAGTAAGAAAAACAAAACACAAAAATCCTATCATAAATATCGATTAAATTATTATTATCTTATAACCGTCTCAGTAATACTCGTACACAGAAATTTATTTGCGTAATTAATATCACAGTACTGAGGCGTGAAGAAAGCTCTTTACGAGCAATGCCTCCTTGCAAAAGTTCTTGTTGTCCCTCATGGTAATAAGAACTTCTGGTCATTAGTTAGAAGAGTAAAGAATAATGGTAGTTCTTCAATGCCATCGTTTACAGGATAACCTAATATTGACTGACCCGGCTGATAAAGCTAACCTGCTAGCTGAAATATTTGTATTCCTACTTGCCGGAAAGCAATCTGCCTCCATGCCCATGCTAGAGATAGTATCCACTACTAACATTAAAATATTATCTCGAGCTCGCGCAGTAAAAAGGGCTTTGTCGGAACTCAACATAAACAAGTCTCCCGGGCCAGAGCTGGTCTTGAAGCAGTGCTCCTCGACGCCAGCATGTCTATTAGCTAACCTCTTCAGCACATTATAGCATGCTGATGAGTTTCCAGTGTGTTGGAAGCTTGCTATTATTACGCCAATCTCTAAAAAAAGGAGAAGCTTATAACCTTCAAAATTATCGTCCAGTCGCAATATGTTCTGCTGTTTCCAAAATAATGGAACGCATGGTGTAATTCAATCTTGTAAGGTATCTTCACACCAACAGCTTACTCAATGACTGGCTGTAATCCATCATCTTAGCGAAAGTAGTGGGATGTCTCTAGATATCTCCAAGGCATTTGACAAAGTGTGGCATGGTGCACTTTTGTCAAAATGTATTGCCATTGTATTGTCGGTGATAACTTTTCTCAATTCTTATCGAGTTTCCTTAGGGATCGCACTATAAGAATTTCAAGGTAAATTCAGGGGTACCGCAAGGTTCCGTTCTTACACCAACTCTATTCCTTATTTTTCTAAATGACCTTCTATGTCAAACTTTCAACACTCTCTATTCTTTCGCGGACGACAGCAGCATCAGCAATTCTTCCTTATTCAGGAAAAGACAAAACTTTCTATAGATGGAGGTTTTAAGCTTTGATTTAGCAAAAACTTCTGAATGGGGTCATGCAAGTAGGTTCAATTTTGAAGGTCGTAAGAACCAATGTTGTATGCTTACATATAGACACATGACCGAAAATGCTGCTTCCACTGTAACCAAGGGGGATGAGGGAGGAGGTGTATAAATATTAAGGAATCGGAAGCTCTTGATGTTCTTGGCATGAAACTTCAGTGTAATATTCAATGGACTGAACACATTTTTCAACTCTCAAAAGAAGCATTCAAGTGCCTAGGATTTTTGAAACGGTGCAAGCGAAACTTCAACCCATCTGATCTCCTTACCTTTTGTACCACTTATCTGTGACCAAAAATGACATACAACTCTCATGTACGGGCCGCTGCTTTAAAGTCTATATTGGAGCTACTCTACCGCGTGCAAGAGAGGTCGAAAAAGCTCATCGGTGACAGTAGGGTATCAAACTCTATTGATTCATGGGAGCATCGATGCAATGTGGGGTGCATTTCCTTGTTCTATTATTATTAAAATGGTATGTGTTCTAATCAAATTAGAGAGTTTGTTCCTGAAACCCGTAAATTTTTTTCTACGCACAATACATGCTCCATTCAGAGCGCATCCTTTTTGTGGTATATTGTAATTAAATCCACTGTTTATATGTATGTGGAATAAAGTACTTGCTGAAGTCTGTTTGGTCACTTTCAACGTTTGATAGTTTAAATTGAAATTTCACAGACACTAGCCCTCTATCCTCCTCTCTCCTATAACCTATTTTTCTAATTCTAGCACAATGCATTGCATGAGTAGGAATTATTCCCTGAGTTCTATTCCTATTATATAAAAACAAAACAATGAACAAGCAGTCATTTCATTTTGACACTATATACGCTGTCGATATTTTTTAAGGGCTGGTAATTGATAATTATGTTCTTAACAGCAAACATTGCTAAAGGGCCCAATATCCTGCACAATCGTAAGAGCTTTGAAAAAAAGAAATATCCTGATATAGTGAATTCTTGTTGTCTTTTGAAATATTGTATAAATTTCATCATATTAGGGTTGCGTTTTCTCCAAAGTCGCACGATCTTATAGAATAGTGAATTGTAATCATAATCATATTGTATAATTTGATTGAATCAAATCAATAAAAATAAGCAAATGGAAATTACATTTTAATTACAGGTATCGATATATTTAAAAAAAAGAAGAAACTTAATGTGTGAAATAACAATGCAATATATATATAATATATGATGATGTCAAACTCGTCGAAAATAATTCAAAACGTTTCCATTTATTTTCCATTATTTTCTTTTCTACCGGCATACGATTAAATTCATTTATTGTTTGTGGCCGGTGACGGCTATTAGCCGGCTTACAGCCAATTGGCGGTCTTCTCTGGTTTAAGCTCATGTTTATACAGACAAACTAAGCAATTGTTGTCATTGATTTTTTGTTGTTATTATTTCACTTACTTCAGAGAACGAAACAAAACAATATCAAACAATCTATTAGGTTTATTTTCGTTCTCCGGTTTTAAGTACAAAGAAATTAAGACAAAAATAAATTTCTTACTGTAATAGTGTCGATTATTTTTTTTATGGAAATTACGTCCAAACTCATGTATCGCACAATATATAGCATAGCTATAAAATCAACATTATTTCCTTCGTGCAAAGTGATTTCTAATGAGCATTCTTTTTTAGCCAATTGAAATAAGTTCTTTAACACCTTCTGATCGGGACTTAGATTCTAATGAACTTGAAAATACCAAAATATATTCTTTAAAAAAAATCATAAACTCATTTAGAAAATAGTAAAGAAGAATTACTCGAAAACTTTAAGAATTCCATTAAAAATGCTTTTTATTTTTATTATAACTACTAGGGCGCCTGATTTACATTCCCAAAAATCAAATGATCTGATTACTTACTGAGCCCACAAAAAATATACCAAACACGTGAGTACTGATACCGATGATGGTCTGGGTTAGAATAATTACAATTTGCTCTGGTATTATTTGTCCTATCACATTTATCACATATAATTTGGCTTCTTTGAGATACTGAATTCAGCCTGATAAAACAAAATAAAGTAGGAAAAATAAATTCAAGCAAGACTCAAAACAAACTAATATATTATATGTTTGTAAAGAAGAGCTGACTGACCACTTCATGTGATTCAAATTGCAATACAAGAAACAGATAGCAAATATATTAAAGAATACAGCAAAATGTTTGTGTTTTATTTGTTTTCCTATAAAACATTTTCATATTAAGGCATTTGAAATGTGAAATATTCATAGAAATACCCAGCAGCAACTCAGTCCCATTTACTATCCTGTGGGCCACTAAGAACTAGAAGAATACTAATAAATGTATAAGTTGGCGAATATTTTAATGCTGATTATTAAAATTATGAAAAATGTCTGTCATGTTCATTCAAATAACGTGAAAGCTTTATGTCTGTATATTTATACTGCGTCCATAAGTTAGGGCAATAGAAAACAGCAGTGCCAGAATCATGCCCTTTATATGACACATTTTTCTGGACTTGTCAGCCTGCTTGTAAATAATGTTTAGCATAATTTTTCAAGTGTCCATCATAATGACTGGAAATAATTCTTATTTATACTTTTCTTATTTGCCCTGCAAAATGTTAGTAATATAATGAAAGGAAAACTGGCAGCAAGAAAATTTAAGGGAAGTTTGAATATCAAAAGAGAAAAAGTGTTAGGGGAAATAAAGTGATAAGGATTTGGGAAATGGATATTTAAATCCTAGATTTAGATATGAATTACAAACTATTTGCTAAAAAATAAAATTTAAAGTGTAGCTTGCTAATGGATACTATTTAAAGTATTTTACAAGAGTGAAATGAGATGTAAAATAATAAGGTCATATTCATAAAAATATTTTTAAAAACTTATTTCCATAAAATATTTATTCTATAAAACAAAATTATTTTTTATGAATAAAGCCTGGCACGGAGTTCACACTGAATTTCAGGTTCTCATACAAACTGTATCTAAAAAAAATTACGGAAATTCAGGTTAGTAAATTTCATAAGAAATATCCATTTGCTAGTATGGACTTTCAAAAGAAAACTACATGAATTTTTTTAAATTTATTGCGTTTCCTAAGGATTTATAAATATAAGTGGAGACTTTTTTCCGTCAAAGAAGTTTTAACTGAGTATTAATTTCCATCTTTTATGCTTCAAGACTAGTGAAGTTTTACGTTACTAAGCCAAGCTTGAAAGTAAGATCCCGCACAGCAAAATCATGTCTTGTGGAAGTACATTTCGAAGCAGAGACTTCCAGCTGATGTGGCGAAACATTAAGGGCCCAATTTTGTAAAACACAATGCTGCGTTGACATATTTGGTATGGATTTTGTTTTTGTAATTAAATTGTTTTCCATAGAAAATTTGTCAATGCTTGGCGTTGCGTTTTACAAAATTGTGCCCTAATTTTTATTGAACTCCCACTTTCCTATCAATTAAAATTATTTTTTTTAGTCTTCTTAAAACATTTTATGCATATTCATTACACGACTTCTTTCTTCTTTCTTAATCAATTGTTAATTGTCCTTTTGCCAGCTGGAGTAAAAACATTATATGTCTTGTATTAAAATACACTTGTCAATTTCATTTGTCATTTTATTTAATAGCAAAGTAATAACTTCAACAAAACGTGATGGCTGACTTAAATATTCATTAAATAATAAAATCAAATGTCTTGTCAAGGTGTTTTTGTGACAAATGTTTTTTTTTCCATTATTTGTGTTAACAAAGACTTAATTATATATATACATACATACGTAGTTGTGTATATTTTATGAAAATATCATGTGGTACTTAAAAGTTTTTCTTGTCTACCCTCAAACGAACGAGTTTTTTAAGCAGACTTAAGTGGAAAAATGTATAATGAAATTTATGAATTTCCAACAATTAAATAAAAATTAATGGTTTGTTTTTATAAAAGTATACATGATAAATGTAAACAGACAGACAAGCTTTCCAAACAACCAAAAATGTAAACCATGGCACGCAAAAATGAAATGAATAGCTGCCGCTCAATGTTTGTATCCTTGACAAGGGAAAAGCCATAATACTATATTTTAAATACAGGAAAAGGAACAACAGCCAAAAAAATAAACAATAATTGTTATACATATATAAAGAAAAGAAAAATTCATACTTGCAAGGGTATTCGCATTTGTGTGTGTATGTATGTTTGTGTGTCTGTGTGTGTGTGTGTTTGCTTGTTTATTGTCACAGTTAATGTTATGTTATAAACAGCCAGCAAGATTGAGTATTTATGAAACTTAAAAAATTGTATTTAACACGCGAAATTGTTGTTAGAGAAATTTTATTTTCAGTGGAAAGGGAAATTTTTCTTAATAAAAATATTTCCTGTTGTACTTTTATTGCCTTAACCCTTTGAGTGCACAAACTTTATTTTTGCTATTAATATTAAATATCAAATTAGGTAAACTTAAATTGGTTGAAAAAGTTTTATTAACATATATTAAATAAACACATTAATTAGAGTTAAATTTAGTTTATATTGCTAAATAAAGTTTTTGTAGCTCTTTTTAATTCCCTAACCACTCAAACTTCAGCGCAAAACTGGAAAATACTAAACAGAAAATAGACAACAATTAACTACGAGATATTTGTATAAATATTGTATTAACACTGCAGTTTGAAAACTCCGGTTCCTAAAAATGAATCACAAGATCTTGTAGCTCGACATGCTGAAGACCATAGTTGCTAAACACAAGTCACATTCTTTAACAAAGGCCAAATATTTGCGTACATAGTCCACGTGACAAAAAATAGGTAATTAGAATTAGAATCGTAGAAGCTTACAAAAGGCCACCGACATTATCTCATAGTCCACAGTGGGGACTTTTGCAAAATAAATGGTAATAAAACTGGAAATTCTAAAATACTGATTGGACTTATATGAAACAAAAAGCGAAAGGCTTATGTTTTCGAAAAGTCGGTTGTAAGTCTTAAGTTAAGTTTTATCGAACGTCTTGCCTAAAAAGCGGTTGAACGTGAACGTTTATTAAAATAACCAATTAAACCATGTTTACGTTTTTGTAACATTTAACTATTTTAATGTGAGTAATAACAAAAGAGCTTTCAGTTTTTGTACACTAACCAAATCATGTATGTACGTCAAATTAATTTAAAATCGATCACCATATTTTTCATTTGATGTTAACAAAAATTGACTTAAAAAAGTGCTTACCTTAACATACACATTGAAATTAAATAACCGACACAGAGAAAAAACTGCCTAATAGAATCAAGAAGACTTTATCTATGAAACGTTTTTAGGCTAAGGGCTATCCCAGCTGAAAGAAGCGAAGATTTTTCATAGAGATTCATTTTTGTTTTTATGTGGTACATCTTATTAATTTTATCAAGAAGAAAACCACATAAAATCAAGAAGAAATCTTGTTATTCACATTTTCTTTATTCAATTTCCGTTATTTTTGGCACCAAAAAAAACAATCCATAGAGAAAAACTTCTTGATTCTATTAGGTTTTCTTATAAATTGTAAACTATAGGGATTTCTTATTGATTTTATTAGGTTACCTTATTGATTTTTTCAATAAGGTTTCTTCTTGATTTTATTATGCTATCTTATTGATTTTTTCAATAAGGTTTTCTTCTTGATTTTATTAGGTTCCTGTATGATTATGTGTAAAGCGTCTTATTGATTTTTTTAATAAGGAAATCTTCTTGATTTTATTAGCTTTCTTGTTATTTCATATCTATAAATAGACATACAGACAATTTTTTTCATGATCTTTTTCAGTTTTGTATAAGAATGTTTGCGCAATAATTTCAATGGTTATTCAGGCTGCTTGTTAGCATATTGGTTAGAGTGCTTGTCTATCAGTCAGAAGTTTGCTGGTTCAATACTTGGTGAGTAAGTTAAGAATATAACATAATGTGTGTATGTATGTATAAATAAATAAGATCTACAATATACTACATAAAATACAATACAATATACTACATACATATATAGTATAGAATTTAAATGAAAATACATGCATAAGAATAAAGACACAACTTTTTTTTATTTTTTATCAGGTCGCCTAGTAAAAACAAAAGGAAAATTAAAAAAAATCAATAAGATAACATAATAAAAACTACAAGATTTCTTCTTGATTTTTTCAAAAAAGTTTTCCTTACTAAATTAATAAGATTTCCTTATTGAAAAATAACCATAAAGATATCTTATTAATTTTGTTCTTTTTTTATTAGGCACTGTTTTCTTTGTGGAGATATTGGTAATGCTTTTTCCCATAATTGGTTTCACTTAACTTTTACAAGAACGGATCTTGACTTTTTTCTTTGTTTCTGTCACTTTTTTAATAAGCACTAAATTCAGAATAAACATATTATTTTTGCTGTATTTTTCATAATTTAGCTGTCAAAAAAATCGCAAGAAATTTTTGCATTGAGTCAAAATTAAGAAAAAGTTATAGGAAATAAAAATTAGTTTTAATAAGCAATGGAAAGTACAAAATACAATGAAAATCTGTATTAATGTGTAAATGGTTTTCGAAATGAATGCTAGAATGAATTTAAAATAAAATTGCTTAACCACTTGCACATAAAATTTAAAATGAATCTAATATGAATTCTATTTATAATTTTTTCATAGAAAAAATTAAAAAAAAAATTTTTAAATGGATTTCCTATATATGTATGTTAAATTTTTATTCCGTCACTGTAATAATTTTGTGAGTGTTTATTTTTTTGTTACACAAAAAAAAACTCTTTTAAGGTCAAAACGGTATAAACGAACGCTTTAGAAAAGGTTTGATAAAAAAAATTTAAACGTTATTGTTTATAGTAGAAACATAAAAACGAAAAGTCAGTCGCATGTTTGGGAGAAATCGGCTGGTAAACCTTTTTCTCATGACTAATACTTAATTTCTTATTCATAATATTAAGTATACGCAAAATAAATGCTGCAATAAATAAATAATTAAAAGGTATTGCCTACTTTTAAGCTGCTTTGCTGAATGAACATGAAACGCGCGTATGAGCAATATTAACTTACACTTAACAATATTAGCACGTATACGACATTACTTGTCAATGAAAGTCCTGCACAAGACTATTTATAAGACCTTTCAAGACATGCGACATTTTTTAAACGCTTTACTACAGCGAAATATTCTAAAACAAACGATAAAAAACACTGTTGACAAGACAAAAAACTCAAAAAAAATATTGCCAACAGTGTTGTTTAGCGTTTATTTTAGAACATTTCGCTGTAGTAAAGCGTTTGAAAAATGTCGCATGTCGTGAAAGGTCTTATAAATGGACTTGTGCAGGTCAATACTTCAGATATTTCAATAAATATGTAAAATAAAATCATCTTTTAATTTATATTTTCTTGCAATATATAATGAACTTTACCCTAATTTTTTCCGAAAAAATTGGTCCCTACCTCATTTATGTTTCGTTTATAAGCAAAAACCTTTAAAAATTGGTTTTTCATTTATTCCATTTTGACATTAAAAACGCTTTTTGGTTGGTATCACCAAAAAGCACAAAAACTCAGAAAATTATTAAACTGACGGAGTGAAGTTTTTTCAAGCAGTAATTTTTAAATTAATAAAGATTTAAAAATTTGTATGTAATTTCACGACCTTATTTTTAATATCAATTAATATAGTTTTATAGATATTGTATCTATTCAGGCTTTCTTCAAAATGTAAATAAAATACGTTTTTTTATTTCATTTTTAATGTATCCGACATTTCGTTGGGATTTTCCAACATCTTCATAATTATTTTTATTGAAATCTGGTAACATTGGTAATATACAAAAAGAGCGACATCAATATACATATAGACATATGTACATATGTAATTACAATTAATGATAATATAATATAAACATTGACTTACATATTTTATCTTTTATTCCAATTTACTTTTAAGTTTTCGAGTATTTTAAAATTCTGAAGCTTGTATTATTATATAACAAAAAAACGTATTTGAAATTTACTTGAAAGTTTTTTTTTTTAATTTGGTAAATAAATTCATTTTGGGTAGGCAATTTTATTTTAAACTTATTCCAGCATTCATTAAACAAAAGCTACGTATGTACAGAGATTTCTGTTATATTTCGCATTATCCATTTTTTATATAAACTTGTCCATTGTTTATATAAGCTTGTTCAATGATATCTAAACAACAATTTCATTCGCATTCTAAATGAACGCAAATTGATTTGACTTCATTCACAACGAACATTTATTGGAATCGCAAGCCGGAAGAAAACATAAGAGTTCTTTTTAGGTAAAATAGAGTTCAGCGATATCGACAAGACTAACAAAAATATCAACTCAAATATCAAAACAACTCACTTGCTATTTTGCTTTCGGCTAGTAAATTCATCTACCAAGAACCCAATAAAGTTAGTAAAAAGATTATTTTATCACTTTATTCACATTATCGTAATTAATTTTTTTTGAGGTCATTGAAATCTATTCTGACTATTTTTATGACGCTGTAAATATTTATGTATGCAAGTATATGTGTGTGTGTGTGCCTGTATGTGTATGCAAGCCTTTCGAAACTTTAAAATGGCTTAACCGATCCGAAGAATAAAAATGGCATTCTAATAACATCGACCTCACTCACTTAGTCTTTGTACTACAATAATGAACTAATCCGATTTTATAGGTTTTGAGAACATTCGAAATTAAAGTAAGCAAAAAAAAATTTTTTTAATAAATATTTAACCACTCACCTGAAATTTATTTATTTATTTATTTATTTTAACATATTATACAAAGTCAATTTGCATAATATGGTGTTGCACAAATATGGGCGGAGTAACTAAGACCATATGCCCAAAATGTTATTAACAGTAAGCCTTCACATAGGAATTATCAACGTCCTTGTTAAAAAATTCCACAAAAAACCGCAAGATTATACGGTTATCCGTGACAGATAAGTCAACCAGTAGAGGAAAAACTCTCAAAGGCCAAACAACACACACAAGCCTGACCGCACTTAAGAAATAGTTACAATGACGCAAGAGATCTTCTCCGACCCAGAGCTGCTTAGCGAATGCAGCTGAAATTTTACCCGCTCTTATACAAAAAAAAAGAATGCTGACTGTTGCAAGTTTGCTTCAAATCGATTTACTAGTTGGTTGAGAAAAAAATTGGAAAAGCACTTTATTTTAATGTATCCAAAAGTTCTTTTGCATTTGATTTTTAAATTTTCGACAGAAATCGTTGTCTAAAATTTACAAAGAAAAAATATTTTTTTAAAGTATTTAAAAAATCTATGGATTTTTCAGAGCTTTGAAATTAACAGTCTCATGGATGACTTTAAAGGTCAATGGTTAGTCATTCTTTTTTCAATGATAATCTATGTAGGAAAACTTTCAGGATATATAATTCCATAACACTTCAAAAATTTTCAGAAAATTCAAGCCCTGCAATGTGTTAAATTTCTAAGCACAGATATAAATAAAAACCAAATACATAAGTATGTATGTATTTGTTAACATAAAAGCTCAACCCTGACATAAAACAAAGCACTAACTCATAATTGTAACACTTACCCGACACGGCAGATATGCGTGTGTGCCAATTTGTGTTGTAACATTTGTTGTAGCATAACCATCCAAATAGGGTTCCACGAATGCTGACGTTGATGCTGCTGACACAAATGTTTCTAATGACGGCGCCTCTGCCTGTACTAACGCCGACGTAATCGATGACGATGTATACACTGTTGCGAGGGAAGATGCTAATGATGGTGACACTAAATTACTATTGCTTATAATGCTACCACTACCACTGCTGGCACTGCTACTGCTGCTGCCACCGCTGTTAGCACTGTTGCCATTACTGCTTATATATTGGGGTGGTGATGCTAAATCAAAACTTTGTATGATATCGGCATGACTGGTTGCTAGAGATTATAAGTATTAACAGCAAAAATATAGCAGACAGCATTAAATTGTACACAGCATGAAATGAAACATTAAAAGAGGGAAACATATAAAAAATTTATTAGAAATGCAATTAAAATTAAATATATAACTTTATAAATTTTTTATATACATACATAAATACTTATAAAATTCTTTATTATCAATTTATGAAATAATAATCCCAAAAAGTTTCCCAGTTTTAATAAGCAAATATTAGCTTGTATATGCTTACAAGCCAATAAAATAAATTTGGAAATGGCACAATGTTCTATCATGATATAGAGGTATTTCTTCGTAACGAAAAACTATTGCTTTTATATCTAACTCGTCCCCTCAGAAACCCTTTATTAAATTTAAAATTTTTTTAAATATATTCTTAATCAAGAATAATTTTTTAATCGGCCTTAAGTTCAATATTTTCAATTCTTACTTTTGTTAACTATATGATAGAAAAAATGGGCACATGGAATCATCGATAGCAACAATTTCATTAACGCCTTCACAGAGAAAAAACTGCCTCATAGAATCAATAAAATTTTCTCTATGAGACGTTCTTAGGCTAAGGGGTATCCCAGCAGAAAGAAGCGAAGATTTTTTCATAGAGATTCCATATTGTTTTTATGTGGTAAATTTTATAAATTTTATCAAGAAGAAAACCACATCAAATCAAGAAGAAATCTTATTATTCACAACTTTTTTTACTCAATTTCCGTTATTTTTGGCACCAAAAAAAAAAACAATCCATAGAGAAAAACTTCTTTATTCTATTAGGGTTTCTTATAAATTGTAAACTATAGGGACTTCTTATTGATTTTATTAGGTTGCCTTATTAATTTTTTCTAAAAAAGTTTTCTTCTTGATTTTATTAGGTTCCTGTATGATTATGTGCAAAGCATCTTATTAATTTTTTTTAATAAGGAAATCTTCTTGATTTTATGAGGTGTCTTGTTATTTCATATCTATAAATAGACATACAGACAATTTTTTTCATGATCTTTTTCATTTTTGTATAAGAATGTTTGCACAATAATTTCAACGGTTATTCAGGCTGCTTGTTAGCATATTGTTTAGAGTGCTTGTCTGTCAGATAGAAGTTTGCTGGTTCAATACTTGGTGAGTAAGTTAGTTAAGAATATAACATAATGTGTATGTATGTATGTATGTATGCATGTATAAATAAATAATATCTACAATATACTACATACATACATACATATGTATATGTTATAGAATTTAAATGAAAATACATAAGTACAGAGAATAAGGACGCATTTTATTTATTAAAAAAATCAATAAGACAACCTCATAAAATCTATAAGATTTCTTCTTGATTTTTTTAAAAAGGTTTTTTCTATGAAATTAATAAGATTTCCTTATTGAAAAAAACCATACAGATTTCTTATTAATTTTGTTCTTTTTTATGAGGTATTTAGTAGGCACAGTTTCCTCTGTGTTGAAAGACTGTGCATCAGAACAGACCATAAGCTATTATTTAGGGAAAAATTCAAAATTATCTAAACAAAATACAACATGAACAGCTTTTACTTTTATCTATGAAAAAAAAATTATCTGAAATTTAGCT
The DNA here is from genome assembly GCA_944452675.1 of Tachina lurida. NCBI lineage: Eukaryota > Metazoa > Arthropoda > Insecta > Diptera > Tachinidae > Tachina > Tachina lurida. Next base: position 43,085,986 of record OX101752.1, read on the forward strand.
CATTAAAATTAAGCCATAAAATCAATATTAATTTTAATTCCTGCACTACCTTGTAACCATCAAAAAGTTTTATAATAAATAATATGCAAACAAAACTTTTAATATTTAATTAGTAGGTTATTATGTTTCTTATTAAATCGAATGATTTGAAATTTTACTCCAAAAGCGCACGTGCTAAGTATTATGAAAATTTAAAAAGTTTAAATTACTTTAAACTTGTAGCTAATGAAATAAAATGAGACTTCAGCTATAAATTCTATTAGAAGAGCAACATGAATAACAATAAACATACATTTTAGTAGTTTTAGCTATAATACATGTATTTTATTTTATCAATTATATTCTAAGTGTATTAAACCAAAAATAGTTGCGGCATCGCTGTTTAAAACTCATTATTTTAACCACAAAATTTTATTGACTTAGTATATGCAAAATATTTGTGAATATATTTAGAGTTGAAAGATTCTACAACGACGACTATAACAATAATTTATTGATTTATTAATTCATTAAAAATCATTAAACTGTTAATGTAAAACTCCAAGGAGAAATAAAATCCTAAACTATAGCTACTTCCCGCTAATATAAATTAATAGTGATGTGCAAGGAAAGCAGAAGTATGCTCTATGCGCTTTTAATATGCATTAAAAACTTGAAAATATGTAATTAAAACTAAAAAAATATGATCTTAAAAATAAAAGAAATTGGTTTATTTGAAAATGAACAACATTTGCATATATGCATATTTCTTATATATAAATAAGACAAAAATAAAATAAACCAAAAAACTAAACAATAAAAAGAATTAACAAAAAATAACAGCCGTATTATAAAAAAAATAACTTGGATTTGAAGTGCATGTTAAAATAAAATTGCCATACAAATTTCTACTAAAGCAGATAATATAAAAACAAATATTTTTCTTGTATACTCTCGTAAAAATTTAACTTCAATTTCAAAAGAGAATCCCGATATTAATAAAAAAAAACCTTGGAACTGTATTTTGTATAAATAAGACAAGATTTCCATTTATATTTTTTAATGCAATAAACAACAATATATTGACCTAGATTTGCAAATAAAAATCGTTGCCTGTCACATCTAAATAAACTTTTATACGAATACATTGACAATGTACCTTCAACGCTTACTGAGGGCAAAGTCCATCACAAATAGCAAAACCGAATTTTTATTAAAACTAAATTCCGTAATGACTGCGTAATATATAAGAAAATATTATACACTGCATCAGTTACGTTCAAGCTATGCAAACATTGTGCAAACTTTTATAAAGAGCTGTTTGTGCTTTCACACCGACGAGAGCACAACAGCCAATCAGATCTCGGCAACAACAAAGAAACAAGAACAAATTTAAAAGCTTTCAAATGAAAATATCACAATATATGTGTTTGATCATAGCTGCACTACATGAAACATTGGAAATGAAATTAAAAGTTTAAATAAAAATTTTGAACAACACAGAAGCTTCCAAGTATATTAAAATAAAAAAAAATTCTATAAATTATCAAAATATGCCTGAACAGAGTAAATTATGCTCAAAAAATTCGAAGATATTTTAAAGATATGCATGTTAGACTGATATATGCAAAATCATGATTTAAAGGGAAAAATATGCAAAAATATGCACTAACAAATCGATGCCAAAATTCATAAAAAGTTCTGGAACGCATTAATACATCACACAAGAGAAAACATGCAATATTTGCCGTTTCTCTGGCGATGAGAAATTTAGTATACCAGACTCAAATAGTTGGGGACAATTCCAATTTTATATCATTTTATTATCCAGGATTTCACATCGTACTGTAACAAATTCAGTACAAACGAAAAGTATAGGAAATTATAAACGCTAACACTAGTACATACTATTGCGGTGTCACAATGTGTACTCAGCATAATGCTATTTACATTGATTCCCATATTCATAAAAAAATATATTTTAGAAAAATTTTTATGAAAAACTTTAAATACAATACATTTCAAACTCATTTCAATATGGGGGTAGGTATTTTTAAACGACTTCAAAAAAGGGAGAAGATTATCAATTCGTCTGTATTTTTTTTTTTTTTTTTGTGATATTGTTGCTTCATAACTCTCGCTACATTTTAGACCACTTGTAAAATTTAAATTTTGTCTGAGAGCTTCCAATTGGTTCAACAGTAAAAAAAATTTTAGCGGGGATACGCCCACAATTTTTTTATTTGATTTTATGATATTCTACTTGATCTTAGGTTCTTATAATTATACAATTTTAAAGTTCAAAAAATGGCTGGGGCTGCCCCCTTTAAAACTTATTATTATATTTTACGTGGTTCTACTTAAATTATTTTTACGACACATGACACACACTTTGAGCTCTAAAATAGACACAATATTCCATTTAAAAAAATGGGCGGGGACACCCCTATTAAAATTTAATGCTATACTTCACGTACTTTTTCTTAAGCAACAGATATTGAAAGAGTTTAATTCCAGTTTGGCCCCATACATTTTTTTTCGAAATGTTCTATCAGATCTTGGCATAGAACTCGGTTTCTTTTTGGCTTTTTGGTTTGGCAGAATTATTTGCATTATTATTAAAAAAAAATTTCGTACAACTTTTTCATCTGTTTGATTTAAACTTTAGAAGAAATTAAAAACAAAAAAGATTAAATTTCTACAGGAGAATTTAAAGAAAAAACGGAAAATCTTAAGCTTGGCTGGTTCTTGCTAGTTCTGACCTTTTTACATAAAATTTTGTAACCAAAATTTTTGTAGATCCTCTCATTCGTGGCCTCCTCCTTCTAAGGGGTGGTTTTACGATTAGTTATTCTTGTGTGGGCGAGTTGGAGTGTTAATATCTTTCGCAAAAATATTAACCTTATTATTTTCTACAAATTGCTGAACATACCCTGTACGTGAGATGTAAAGAACACATAGTTTCATATAACAATATGATGCATGCACAGGCCAAAGGAAAGAAACTGAAGCTTCAAAAACAAAGTTTCGATGTGATCTTTCAAAATTCGGGCACAGGTATATATCACAAAAAGTGTAAGTTTCCCAACCCTGGAATCATCCTTTTGTATTTTCCTGATCTCTTACACCAATGTCTTTTTTAAAGAATATAAGATATGTTTTATTTATAGAAAAAAGGCAAAATTAGTTTTAAAAAGTTACTTTTATATAACAAAAAAAAAATTAAAGTTTTCCAACCCTGGAAACGTCTTTTTAATTTTTTTTTATTTTTTTTTTAATTTAAATATCAGTTTTATTTGTACTGAATTATAAAATAAATTGAAAAAAAATAAAAATTAGTTTTCGTTAGTTACTTTTATATGGAAAAATTTTGCTCGATTTTGCTGATTTTCAATACTAATCTGTTTTGTACTATTTCTGGCGCACCAGTTTTGGAACAAAGTCTCTAGCTTTTATGGGAGCTTCGGCAAACCGATTTCATGTACAGACAGACGGACATCACTTATTCGTCTTCCTTATGCATAGGGATCCAGAATATATATATATATATATATACTCTATGGGCCACTTATTAATATTATGGAAATTACAAACGGAATGCCATTGTTTGGTAAAGGGTATAAAAGTATTTAGTTTTTTTTTTGTTTCCTCTATTAAAGTATATTCTCATAACCACATAATTTTGGAAAATGTTCGAAATGGTTGTACTGTGTAATTTCAAGATAAAAGCTTTTGACAATTCGTATATTTTATTACTTCATAAAGTTAAAGTTTTTCAACTTTGATGTTTTCCTCAGATTTGTTCGGTTAGCACATTAGCCAGCATTATAAGTGTATCGTATAGTATATCCAAATAAGGCACCACTTACTCTTGTTATAGAGTGAACTTTGCAAAGGTTATTTAACCAGTAAATACGACAGACAGAGCGCTACGTGTTATAAAAATGTTACTATTGCTATATTATTTGACCAGCCCTTATTATAAAATATAAAATATTTTGCCTAAATTATGTTTACCCGCAGCAAAGATATGATCTACTTTTTTTATAGCAAACAATGTTTAAGCTCTATTAGTGTTCTGCCCATGCAGGTATATAAAATAAAATTCGTCCAGGCGGGCTAAAATACTGTTGCTGAGGCTTATTTTCAAATTGTGTGTTAATTGCTAGTTCAACAAAATAACACTCAAATATATTTTACTTACAAAAAAAATAAAAATAAATTTAAATTTCCACGGCTGCTGTGTTGTTGATTCTAATGAGAATTTATGCTGTTGCAAGTGTGAAAAACCATCATTAGTAATAACATTGGTGGTTTCAAACATCATTTGCAGACCTCTTTATGTTTTAATGAAGCGTTTTAAAAAACACAAAATAAGCAGCAAAAAAATTGTTTTTAGTTGAAGTGAAATGTAAAATTAAGCTTTAAAATTAATCTGCTTACAAAATGTTTTTTCTTTTATTTTAAAATACCATATAATTATGAACAAAGGCCACAGACTTTAAAACATTTCATATTTTTTGCTATTAATTTTGCACTTGAATATAATTTTTGATTATGCATTATTTAATTTAAAGTCCTTGCAGTTAAAATCTTTAAAAATAACTAGTTTAATAATTATGTTTAAAGAAAATAGCAAAATTTAATAGCAAGAATTATTTTTTTCTTCTCTTCTTTAGAAACTCACATTAAATAATAAAAATAATTCATTCGGTAAGAATTGAAAGTACTGAACTTAAGCCTGATTAAGAAATTATTTCTGATTAAAATTTTATTATTTGTAATTAATACTAGGTTGAAAGACATGCCACAAAGTTAACCTTTAACTTACATCAACGACTTACTGGCCCACACAGTGAACCAGACAAGCTTCAGTGGTTACTAATCCGAATGTATGGTACTGTGTACCATAATCAAGTAAAAGTAGCCAATAAATAATAGCTACTTAACACAGATGGAAAATTTAACACGCCTCATTGACACCAGAGGCGCTGCAGCACTGCATTTTTAAAAACTTGAAAAAGGCAGAGTTGTAAAAGAATGAAACTTTCCTCTATATCTTCGTTTATCACCTGTATTCTCTGTTACCATGCTTTTCCTAAAGAAGCTAACACCCAGTCATAGTAGTAGGCATTCATTGCTTGAATATTACTTCTCTTTGTTTTTTTTCTAAAAACAAATATTTATATAAAGCAGAAATCTGCAACAACTGACATCACGCACAGTAGACCAAACACAAGGAACGCTGATAATGAAGGTGTACTGACCTTCGAAAACAGCTAGTTGTTCCCTTCTGCTAGTGTTTGTCAGAATATTTACAATTGTTCTTTAATAATTATGACATGTAATGAGGCAAATAAAGTTCGGACAATAATATTTAAACTAACTACAAGAAAAACTAATTTGTATTCATCAAAAAAAAAATTATAACTGCAATTATCTTAGTTTTGCTATATCTACATATTTTAGACAACTTGCAATCCGATGAAAAGTAATCAAAACATATAACTTCCTGCAAGAATAAGTCTGTATAAGAATCATAAGAAATTAGCTGAAGTGGCACTAATTCCGGATGTCAGTCACTGGATTCAAATGACTTTTATTGGATCTCTTATTATTATTTCAAAAATAGACATCATAAATATTATATCATGTTTTCAACCACCGATAATTTATTCGAAAATACAAAGATTGCCCAGATATATAAACAACGTTTAAGGTAACTTTGGCATATGCATACATTTACACAAAAAGTTTTTTTTTATTTTTTTTTTACTTGACAGTATTTAACATTCGCTCATTGCTTCAAGTCATTATTCGACTTTGTAACATAATAGTTTTATTCAATTGCTCTTGTAAATGATAAAAAAAAGAATTGAGTTTTATAAACATGCAATTATAAGGGCAGGACAAAAAGGTATTTAGTTACCTTTTTACAAGAGACAACGGAAAAGGAACTTGAGCTAGAAGCAGCAATCAATATTTAATAATAATATACTTCTATTTACGAAGTGAAATCTCTTAACGTAAGTATATGTAGAGGCAGTAGTAGATTCAATACCCCTTTTCTTTTTTTCATTACAATTATGTTGATGTATTAACTAAAATCTTTAATAACAAAAATTAAAAATTTTAAGAACCCCCGAATTCATCTAGAAAGGCTGTGATATTTTCTAAGCGTCTGGACCATTCAGACATAGCTAAGAACCTTCTTGATGCAGTCACCTTTCAAACAGAAAATCTAAATCAGACTCACAGATACACAGACAGACAGACTCCCAGATACACAGACACACACTACAAACTTATAACACCCATTTTTTTGGTCGGGGTTTAAAAAAATTAAACTTATCGTACAATAATTCTTTCTGCCGAAAAAACCGACTTCAATCCAAAGATTTGATAGAAGAGAAAAAGATGTACGTGAAATATAAAATTAAATTTTAATAAGCATGCCTCCGCCCATTTTTTAGATACAATGTTGTGTGTTTTTCAGGCCTTAGGGTGTGTGTTAAGTTTGGTAAAAATCGGTAAAGTAGCACCACGTAAAATTAAATATTAAATTTCAATGGGCGTGACTCCACCCATTTCTAAAACAAAAGATTTTGTCTATCTTAGAGCTCAATTTGTGAGGTAAATTTCATAAAAATCGGTTAAGTAAAACTGCGTGATATATTATAATAAATTTTAATGGGTGTAACTCCGCCCATTTTCTTAACTTTCGAATTTTGTAATTACAAGGACCAAAGGTGTTTTATAGGTTTCGCAGCAATCAAATAAGTAGTATATTATAAAATTATATAAAAAAAATTGTGGGCATCTCTCCGCCCACTTTTTTTACAATGGGACCAATGGAAAACTATAGCCTCTCAGACAAGTGTGTGTGTTAAGTTTGGTAAAAATCGGTAAAGTAGCACCACGTAAAATTAAATATTAAATTTCAATGGGCGTGACTCCACCCATTTCTAAAACAAAAGATTTTGTCTATCTTAGAGTTCAATTTGTGAGGTATATTTCATAAAAATCGGTTAAGTAGAACTGCGTGATATATTATAATAAATTTTAATGGGTGTAACTCCGCCCATTTTCTTAACTTTCGAAATTTGTAATTACAAGGACCAAAGGTGTTTTATAGGTTTCGCAGCAATCAAATAAGTAGTACTAGATATACCAAACGGACGACACAATCGTCCGTATTCTAAACAGAAACAAAATCTCTTTATTAAACCTAATTCAATTTATTGAACTCTCGTCCTATAAGTTTTATGCAGCGTGACCGTTTGACCGATTAAAGTGGCAAATCGCCACTTTTTCGACTGCCTTGCGACTTTTCCCCCTTTTTTTAAAGTGAATTATATAATAATACATAAAAAAAAAAAATTTTGTGTTTTTTCACGTCTTTTTTTACTTTTGCCCCTTTTTTTTGCTAAATCCCCTTTTTGGTGCAACTTTTTGAAATATGTCATCGGTCACCCTGGTTTTATGGCTTTCATACAATAACAAATAAGAAAAAAAAATTGGAATAGCAAGAAAAATAGTACACATATATACACACACACACACACACACACTGTAAGCTAACAAATGCGTGTGTACTATGTTTGCATGTAGTAGTAGCAACTTTAAACGCTTATAGCTCCCAAAATACTGCACCGATGTCAATAAAATATAGATTGTGCACATCTGTGCAGAAAATCCTTTAAAATCATGTAAGTCTCTCCAAAATCGGTGCAGTAGTTCCGGCGCAAAAGGGATTACAAAAAACTTGTTCGCCTATTAATTATATAGATATTATAAAATTATATAAAAAAAATTGTGGGCATCTCTCCGCCCACTTTTTTTACAATGGGACCAATGGAAAACTATAGCCTCTCAGACAAGAAAAAAAAATTTACAATCGGTCTAAAATGTACAGAGTTATGAAATAACACACCTAAAAAAGAATAGACACGAATTGTTAACCTAGTCCTTTTTTTTTAAGTCGGTTAAAAATCAATCACAATTCTTATTAACACTGGGATCTTGCACAATTATTTCTGGAAGATAAACACATTTTCAAATGAGCATCGTAAATAAAAGTGCCCTAAAGGAAGTGAAAATGTTTTATTTATGCACATTAACATATGGGCATTTCCATGATGTAAAACGTGACCTTCGTACACATAGTATGTCAATCTTTGCTGACGACACAGCTATTTTTAGCTCTGAATTATTGTCAATAAATGTTATATCTAACCTTGAAAGAGCCTTAGCTGAGCTACATTCTTAATTCAATAACTGGAAAAAAAGTTGAACCCTGATAAAACACAGACAAGAAAGCGCAAAACTTGTTTTCTGCCGCAAAGTTAAATTATATTTGATAACCACTCTCTACAGTCGTACCATAAAGTAAACGTACTAACTCGAATACTATGCCCATTAATTAATAGGAATTATAAACTTATTATTAACATTAAAAAATTAATATTGAAAGCAATTTTTCATGCTGTTAATTTCTGTTTGGTCGACTAGTGCTAAGTAAACCAATTGTTGAAACTAGTTTATAATCTTCATAATCTACATACACTATCTTTGAAAAATTCAAGTGTCTATATACAATTGTCTGCATAATACAACAGAATTTTAAAATTAGACGTTGCTCGCTTTAGAACACCCTTTAGTTTGTAACTGTCAGTGTATGGGAAATTTTCAGGTCCGTTGCTTTTAATGTTCTCAAAGAAACAACCTCTGACATACAGATAGAAGAACGGACATCGTAGCGAAAACAATAGGGCTCCTTTTCACCTCTGGTGACTGGAACCCTAAAAAAGGCGAAATAAAATGAATTTTTATATTGATTATATGCGTAACTTATAGCTCTATTCAAGCCCTATAATTGGATCTAAGTTTTATTTTGAGCAATAATTAAAAAAAACAAGGATTTCAGCAAAATCGGATGAAGTATATTAATAGCATCAATTTAAGAATGTTCTGCGTTGATGCCTCTTTAAAATGGTTTTGATTTTAATAAATAATAATTAATATTTTTTTTCATTAAATTTTAATGACATTTTTTCCTGCATTTTGCTTCTTAACAAAATTGTGAACAAACAAGTTTTGTAAACAATTTTAAATATAACAAAAGTACTAAATGTATTATTTTAACATGAAAAGAAGAGAGGCGACCTAGGACACCCGGTTAGAGCTATGCTGCGCTTAAATATTTAAACAAAAGTCATGTGTGAAATAAAATTTCAATAAAATTATATGATGATGTCAAAAATTAATTTATAACTGTAATAATGTCGATTATTTTTGTTACCAAAATTACGTCCTAACTACTGTACCGCACCATAAAGAGCATAGCTCCAACAACAGACTTAATAAAAATATGTAGTATGAATAAAGTTTTATTAGTAATAAGTTTAAGCGAGAATAAAACAAAAATTTAACTGAACATAGTTTTTTTTAGAATAGGTAGTTCTATACCTGTAATACTTCTTACTTCTTTTAATATGTACCCCTAAATTATATACCACGAAATTCTTTTTAAACGGATCGGATGACATAAAATACCATCCGCATTCTTTCTTTGTGTTTTCATTTATGGTTTTGGAATACTAGTTCAGCTTCCTTTTTTTTCTCCACCGCACAGTGGACCAGTTCTCCAGAAGACGGTTAGAAATGCAAAACTCTGGATTCAGCTTCCTTTTTTTCTCCACCGCACAATGGACCAGTTCTCCAGAAGACGGTTAGAAATGCAAAAGTCTGGATTATATAAGATTGGTTTTTGAAAGTGGGACTTGTGCCTTTAATTTTTGCTATAAAACGTATAAATAACTGATAAGAAATAAAAAGTTATGGAACGCTCAGAATATATTTTCGTTTTTAGTTGAATGTGAAAACTAATTTTTAAAATTCCTTAGAGACATAAAGAATTTCTCCCACATGCGAAAAATAGCGTGTGCTTCAAGTGTACTTTAAAACGGGTTTTTGTGTGGAAATTTTATTTTAACGTACACATCAAGCATATGTTATTTGCTTGCATATGAGAGTTTATATTTGTAGCACTAAAATCTTATAGGTAGCAAAAATTGCTTTCAAATCTCTTAAAATAAAAAAAGTTAAGGTCATTTGCAAATTAAATTTTACGAAGAAGTATTTAATTTTAGCAAAATATAGAACAATTTAATTTTGGCTAACTCTATTTGCTATGATATAGTTGAGATAGAGCTGACATAATTTTAAAATCGTTAATCATTATAAATAAAATGATTGCTGGCCCATAGTGCAACGTTTGCAATTCCCTTTATTTTTTAACCTTTTTTTGGCTCTTCTTAATTTAAATAACTTAAAAGTATGTAAGCAATTTTAATGCAAACAATTTTTTTCTATCTTACACCTGCGATGTTGCACGTGACTAATTTTAAATAAATACCACAATCAGAAATCTTTATATTTTCAGAATTTTTTTTATATTTTAATTGTATTAAATATTTCTTTTTCTAGGGAGCATTTGATGAGCTTTCTGCTTGTACTTTCGACGCACTGATAACAATTTTTGTTTTTTCAATGTCGCTCGTGACATTAAAATATACGATTTTGAAACGCAAAAATTTAAAATTTTTTGCAATCGTGTAGTTTCTTATGCATTTTGCTTTTGACTTTATCTAATCTAGCAAAAATTTTAGAATGAAAAAATTAATAGATAATATCTCTCGTTAAGAACGTTTATCAAAACAAAATATGCAAAAGAATGCAAATGATAACAGTTGCCTTTCTGTGACTTTGCATTCGAATATTTCGAAATGTGTTATGTATTTTTTATATTAGTTTAATTTTATTGCTTCTCTATGAAAATTTGATAAACCAAAGAAATTTCAACAATTTTAAATTTTTTTTTGTGCTGGTGGAAATACCCATATCGCTCTTTTATTGCAACATAGACGTATGTCAAATTATGGATTTTTTTTAGTTAATAATGCAGAAAACTCGTCATATCATATATATTATCTATATATGCATATAAAACAGGATGTGTGTATGTATGTATGTATGTATGTATGTATGTAACGTATGGACCCCAAAACGGCTGGGCCGATTTTGATGAAATTTTCAGGGGATCTTCAGAATATTCAGGCGAGTGACACTTGCGACTTATCTTTTTTTTTACTTCTAATCTCATTTGGAATAATAGCTTAATTAAGGTTATACTTTGGGTATATTTTAACTTAAATGTATTATTTACAATGTGTAGAAGGATGTTTGCTTAAAAAAATAAAGGTTAACAGGGAATTTCCCAATTTAACTGTAAAAGAAATAAATGTCTAAAAATCGACTTGAACGCTTAAAAGTGCTCTCCTGCAAAACAGTAATATATGACTTAAGCACCTTTTGCTTATTGCCACAGATATATATTCATTTTTTTTTTTTTTGCGAAGAGGGGAGGGTTAGCGAAGCACAACGGGTTAAGCTGGTCTTCTATAAAAAAAGAAAATATTTTGATATCTTTATTGTATTGTATGTAAATTGAAAACGTAAGACTTATTTTCTGCAAAACTAGCTTTTTTAAGTTATGTCTCTGTTGCAATAAAGGAGCGATATAGACATGCATATTCTATGTATGTATGTATGTATGTGTGAATGTCTAGTTACAAATCTAATAACATGCAGCATATTTCTTTTAACTTGCCAATGTTGTTAGGCTGTCCAAATGTAAGTAGGCAAACAGGCAAGTCAGCCAAAGGCCCAAAGCAATCGCAACAATTATTTTTACCACATTTTATTATTTTTTTTTTTCTTCATGCCAATGGCTAAGGTTAAATACAGTAACATGAACATATTCTTATGGCTGAGGTGTATAATTTTTGTTTGTGTTAAAAAAAAAATTGTGACTGAGGTCATGTTCGACATTTGTTATGCGTTCTAAACGTAAACGTAAAAAGAGTTGCTTTTTGAAGACATTTAGATGTGAACATATGTACATATGCATATGAGAATTTCTTTGTTGTTAAAAATTACATATCTACATACATACATACATATGTATAGAGAGTATGCATGTTTTGTAAGTCAGAGAAAAAATTCGAAAAAAAACCTTTATATATGCACATATATCATGTCTTCATACATTCTAACATCGTCAATTACATGTTGTTAGAAAAATGCCAGGGACAACAACAAAGTGTGCTTCTGTAAAATGATATGCAGATGAAAAAATACATACATACACACATACATATGTGCATGTATGTATAATTATGTATAGGCTAGTACGTAATATGTGGGTAAGGGCTGTTGTGTGTTTGGTATGCCTGTAACGCCTTCAGCTTGATTTGAATGTGTATAAGAAAATAGTGAGCTGAAAATTTTTATCATTGAATATATTCCAAGCAATACTGCTTGCTGATTCGATATTTTACAAAACATTTTCCTAGCAGTGGTGACAGGGGCACCCATAAAATAAAACTATATACCTATATAACCAGCCTTGATGCGGTTAGCACCAGAGAATACGAAAAGTATCGTAAAGTAACAGCATTAATAACTATAACTAAAATGTATAGGCTGTGTGAGCTACAATCACACACATGAGTATAAAAATACTCGGCTTTACTGGCGTATATACAGGGCTATTTTATTTACACACACACACCTAAAGCATGTTCTCAAACAGCCACACACACCCACACATTTTTCATTCCATTTTTAGAGTTCCGTACAGCAAGGGTGAAAAGAAACCCTATTGTTTTCGCTATGCTGTCCGTCTCTTCGTCACAGGCTCTTTTCTAGGGAACGTCAAGAGCTACGGAGCTACATTATGGAGTCCTCCTTAAAGGACATTCATAGATGGGCAGCCAGGGTAGGTCTGAACTTGAACCCTGAAAAAACAGATCTCGTACTTTTTACCAGAATGAAAGTTACGGAATGGAGAACACCAAATTTGGATGGTATATCACTCTCGCCCAAAACACATATAAAGTACCTGGGAGTTATTTTGGATAGTAAACTGACGTGGAAACACAATATAGAGGATAGCGTCAAAAAGGCAACCACTGCTCTGTACGCATGTAAAAAGATGCTGGGAAAGACATGGGGACTTTCACCTAATCTTACATATTGGACCTACATAGCGGGAGCTAGACCAATTCTACTCTACGGAATACTTGTATGGTGGAAGGCGACTGAGACGAAAGCATACCTAAAAAAGTTAGAAAACACCCAGAGACTGGCAGAACTCTGCATCACTGGAGCTCTGAAAAGTACACCTACTGCAGCCTTAGATGTCCGTAAGTCCGTAATCCGACTGAGAATAACAGGACAGATGTCGTACAAACCATTTGGTCACGGTAAATTGCTGGAAGACATGGAGTGTAGCTCGGACTACATCATTCCAGAAATTAACTTTCTTGAAAAACCACAGATCACTATAAGGGAAGAAGGCTATCTCGAAGGTCTTAACTATAGGGGGCATAGTTTCAATTTCTTCACTGATGGCTCAAAGATGGATGAAGGGGTAGGAGCTGCGGTTTACTGCCCAGAGCTCAGTATAGAGGAATCTTATAAACTTCCTGATTACTGTAACATATTCCAGGCAGAAATCTATGCAGCCAAAATGGCTGCAGAATTAGCTTTTACCCCTCAAACCATGAATACGCGTGTGAATATATATATAGACAGTCAAGCAGCAATTAAGGCTATTTCAGCAGACTGTAACTACTCCTCGGTTGTGCTCATGTGTAGGAATGCCCTAAATAGGTTATGTGCTGATAGACAAGTACATATTTTTTGGGTACGAGGACATATGGGGATTGAGGGAAACGAAATGGCAGATACACTGGGCAAAAGGGGAATCCAATTACCTGTGGAAGAAATGGTATATGTTCGTAAGCCAATTCAGCACGTGAAATGGATCTTAGACTCTAAGATGAAGGAAGAAGGGGAGGAAAGTTGGCGTTCGACGAAAACTTGCAAGACTTCTAAAATCATGTAGAGTTCCTATGATACTAAATTGACTAAATTCCTTTTATCACTGACCAGATGAAACTGTAGACTTCTAGTGGGGATATTAACTGGACACTGCTGGACGGCTTCATATGCCGTCAAAATAGGACAAATACTTGACGGCACCTGCAGGAAATGTAAGGAACCCGGGGTAATTGAGACAGTAGAACATCTACTGTACCACTGTCCGGCTTTAACCCGCACTAGATATGAATGTCTGGGTGATCACACTTTTCGTAGTATTGATCTATTATCGGGAATGGAAATGTGTAGGTTACTAAGGTTTGTTAAATCTGTGTGGGAGTCATTCGATACAGGCACTACTTACTAGGCTGCCATACTTACAGGTTTCTTGTCATCTTCTGGTATCGCTAATGATCAATACTGGTCTATACGAGGTCCTTGACCACCCAGACTAACCTAACCTAACCTAACCTAACCTAACCTAACCTAACCTAACCTAACCTAACCTAACCTAACCTAACCTAACCTAACCTAACCTAACCTAACCTAACTTAAGGAACCTCGTGCCCGCTTTGACCAGTCACTGTGCTTTCAAAACCCATGCTAAACGTATGAGTCTACCGTATAATGTCTACTGCTTCAGTTACAATGATTACCTTACATCTCCTCTGCTTTTATCGCAGTCTGGAGGATCTCCATCTGCACCCCTTAATAGACTATCCTTCAGCAGCCTATCCGAGTTGGGGGAAATAGGACTAAAAAATTTTAGCCTTTGTATTAGAAACAGTGGTATAGCCACTGACTCTTCCTATCCAATTCTCGATCCACTCTCACCTACTCCATAACAACTATTATCTCTTTCCTGCATCTACATTTTTCAGCCTTTTCCTCCTCCCACTCCCCTCTTTATCTTCTCTGAAACTTACAGGTAGCACAAGGCGACAATTTTAATGGACCCAAGTGTGCTGGACTCTAATTTTTCCTCTTCCTTAGCAACAACCTGCTAACCTAACCATACTTAACATTATTAATATAACTGATTAATTATCATAAAATTCAAATAGTACAGAATTTTATTTTTGCGGTGGGAAGGTGGATGGTAGACGCCGAATGATTGGCGTACAAGTTAACATTTTTATAAAATTATTTGAAAGAATTTGTTGGGTTGAATTAAAAACAGAATAGATATATTTTTTACATTTTCAATCCAAATTTTTAAAATTACTACTTTTTTCCATTCCTGTGTCTATGTTCTGTAACTTTAGTGAGAGGTTTTCCAGGCGAGAAGTTTGTTATCATTCTGTGAAACACAGGGTGAGTAACAAAAACCTTAGTTAGTTAGTCCGGCTCGAAGGACCATAAATAAATATATATAAGGATTATCGTAATGATAAATCCTTGGCTTATAATTTCTCAGGGGATGAGAAATTATAAGGACGATTGAGGTTGATGAAGAATATATATATAAAGATAAAACAAACCAAAGGAATTAGTTTGATTAAGAATAAGAAAATAGAGCAGGAGATGCTTACCAGTGAAATTGTTTTACAAGAGTGAGTTTATTGTTATCTTTTCATTACCTTAAAGGTCTTTTAGTACATTAACTTATGTTTTAATTCACTATGTTTCAATATAATGAAACACCAGTATTGCCAACGTTTTGGAAATACAATATAATAAAATTCATAAATTCAATAACTACAATTAATACAATTCAATAAGATATATTAATAAAATAACTATATAAATGCATTTAAATTCATTTAAATAAAAATTAATAAAAAATGAAAACGGCCTTATGCTAATTTGTACAAGCTTATTTCAGGTTTTATACGAATCAGCCTGTGGAAAACAGGACAACCAATACAATTATTTAATTTTTGTCGACGCGAAAACTTCTCGCAAGTTACACAGCACAGGTACTGTTTTTAGCATATTTTTAATTTATTGGTAGAGCCTAAATTTCATAAAATTTCTTGTGCACTTGTCGTTACTAAAAGTATTGTATGAACTCGTATGTATGTTTGTCTTTGCAGAAATATAAAAAAAAACTCCAACATGAAACTGAGTAACTTTGTGTGCAGGTCAATTGGAAAACACAATAGCTGCATGTATTCTTACTATCAAATCAATTAAACTCATGTTTGATGTAAACGTTAACAATGTGATGTATTCATCTAATCGAACATACATACATACATGTGTACGTATGTTTGTATGTATGTATATTTTCCAAATAACACAAAGGTAAATTTTCTTCTAATTGGAAAGAAAGTGTTGACGCTTTTATTTCAAATATCACGTTTTACAGACGTTTTAATTGAATAGAAATTTCGCCAATTAAAAATAATTTTTTTTTTGTAGAATTCATTTGAATAGTATTTAACCTTAACATATGTACATACATATCGCACACTAAATCATAAACAGTCACAACTCAAAATGATCAAACTGGTTTTGTTTTTTTTTTTATAAAAAAAGTTAATTGAAGAAATCTCGAACGAGCGCAACAATTTCTTTTACATAACAGTCTTCTTGAAGAATATAAAATACCATTATGCTTATTTTTATGTTACATACTTGCTTCATTTGTACGGTAACAAAAGTTGTTTGTGACTACTCAGCATCTGAAATTTTTTTGAATTGTGACTCTTTATGACTTAGTGTGCGATATGTTCTGTCACTATATGGCAACTTTGAAAGTCAACACAAAATATGAGTATTAGAAAACTAGAAAAATTCAATATTCATTTAAATGTAATTAAAAGTGTATATATTATAATAACTGTTCCACGATGTCTACAGAAAACGTTCGACTGACAACTTGTACTGAAAATAACAATAAAATAAAAAAAATTTATTATATAAGCAATCGTTCGAAAGTTGTTTGTTTACTTTGTCGAACAGAACAATTTCTGCGAAAGAAAACTATCACTTAATAAACCAAGTCAAGGCTTTCATATCAATTTAAATGTTAAAGCGGTTTTTAAGTACAAAATATGCCGAACGTTTTTGAGGCCCAATTAAAATAATTCACGATATGGTATTGGCAGATCAGGGAGATTGCAAATGAGAGAGATTGTGACAGACATAGGCATGTCACTTGGCTGATTGGTTTCTATTTTGAATGATAACTCGGGTATAAGAAAGCGTTCAGCAAAATGGACGCCACGTTTGCAATATCGTCATAACTTGGGATGACTTTTTGGGGTTATTTAACTGCAACATAGACGAGTTTTTGCGCTGTTTCGGAATCGTGGACAAACTTTAGATTTGTCACAACACACAAGATACCAAACGGCAGCCAAAATAGTGGGTTTCTCAGGATAAATTAGCGCCAAAGAAGATCGCTCAGAGACCATGATAATATTAATCCAAATATGAACTCCAAATTTCTGCAAGCTGAGCGTGAAATGCTCCATTATCGTATATCTTTAGTGGGACTCAGCGAAGTTCGTTGGAATGGCTCTGCAGAATACAACTCACCAACAAATAAATCTCGTTTTCTATACTGTGGTAGAGACATTGGTAGTAGCCACTATTAACTTTGGATGCACATCGAAGTGGAAAATAGTATTTGACAGTATCATTACTACTCGTTTTACAGCCACAGTCAGAAATGCATCAATTATAAAATGCTAAGGCGCTCTATGCTCCACTGGGAGTTATATATATATAATAAAGAAGGTCAAGGCTGCTATGTAAGCCAAGAAACTCACGGCGAAAATTTTTGCGATGCACGCGGTATAATCCACATTTAGTCAATGGCAAATATCACGGCAGCCACTTGTAACGTTGCTTCCTGCTTCGTGGTATTTTTTTCCAATAAAAAAATTGTATCCTTTTTTTTCTTTGTTCCGTGTTTTTCTTGTTTTTATCCAGAATTTGCTCCGGCACCACTTGTAACGTGGCTTCTTGCTTCGTGGTATTTTTTTTTTTATTTTATTATTTTTTTATTTGTTATGAGTTTTTCTTGTTTTTATCCGGAATTTGCTCGGGCACCACTTGTAACGTGGCTTCTTGCTTCGTGGTATTTTTTTTTCCAAAAAAAATGTATCCTTTTTTCCCCTTGCCCCGTGTTTTTCTTGTTTTTATCCAGAATTTGCTCGGGCGCCACTAAATGAGAACTTTGCCAAGAAAAATGTAATTTTCCACCCAGCCAATGCAAGGATGAACACATGTGCAGTTGCAATACAAAAAACAAATTAATTTCTCCCTCTTGTACCTCACTCTATGAACTTTGCACTGAAATGACTACTTCCTGTTCCCTAACTTGAAGTAGCAGCTCGATCAGAAAAGAGATCTGAGTCCAACTTCATCATCTCAAAATAAAATATCTATTTTGATGACCTCGACAAATATTTCCTTTTTTTTAATTGATAAAAAAATTGGCAAGGCATTGTATAAAGTTTATCGGTTTAGAAAGATACTGCCTTCGAAAACAAAATGATGTTTTATGCAAAAACTGCGTTATAACCAAAACTTCATGGACTTACATAGTTTACTTTTAATTTTTATTATTTTTATTAAAAGCTTTCACAACTACCATTATAAATACTACAACTTAATGACCTTTCACTTGTTTAGCTGCTTATATTTCTCTTTTCAACAAGCAACCTTATGCCATTTACGGCAAAATTACATTCCCACAGACAAATTTATACTTACCACGAATTTTATGAATTAGAGAATATGATACCACCAGTTTTTTTTAAATTAATTTTACCTTTGCTGCTACAAAACACAAAACCCTAAATCAGTGCAAACCAAAATACCAACTTATAGATGTAAAACTACAAAACATACGTTAGATTCAAATTTAGACACAAACCTGTGATAAAACCTATTTGAATTATTTTTGTGTTCCTACGTCTATAACGAATATAACTATTTGTATCATGACTTGATAATTTTAGCTATTTTTCCTTAATTGTTGCTTACTGTTGCTTTCAATTTTAGTTTTGTTTATTTATTACAATTGAAAAAAGCGAAGTGTTTGAGTTGCACTATGGGATATTTCGCATTAAATTACACATGTAAATTCGTTTTTTTTCCGAATCAACCTAAATCAATAAGTGGAGAAAAAATTCAATAAATAAGGTAACTACAATTTTTGCTTCAGTTATTTATTGATTTTGTTTTATTTAAAGTGCACAATGATTTATTTATGTAATGAACTTGCTTAGCCAAAATAAAGTGTTTTGTTTTCCTGTAAATTACTACAGTTTATCCAAGATAGTTCTTAAAAAAATTCTATGGTTTAAAATTTTATGGGATCTACTCTTTAACTTGGTATATATTTCGTTGTATTTTGTATCATTCTATAAGAGATCGAATTATTTCAATGAAAAAATTTGTTTTTCTTTTCCAATAAGACAAGGCGAGTTTACTACGTTTGTTTGAAGTAACCAATTAAATAAAATTCCATACAGAAAAATATAACTTTCGTGTGAATTTCCGCTTCCTGCTTGAAAAAGTACCAATAAACCTAAACACTGTTATATTAAGCAAAATGGGTAAAACTATGGCTTCAGATATTGGATTAAAAAAAAAACAAAATTTAAACTAAAAAGTTAAACTAAAAAACTACAAAAACTGCACATTTTGTAGAAAAACGTATTTTTCATTAAATAAAAAAACTGCAAAACTGCTAAAATCAGGGAAAGCAGCACATTTGCCAATGCTGGATGTAGGAAAAAGGTGAAGTGTATAAGACTTGTATCGAACTTAATTACGAGTGCGGTTCGGAAACTTCTTAGCCTAGCACAAAAAGCGCGGTATAAACAGAAAAAAGTTAAGTGTTTTGGAAACTTCCATCTCTGCTGTGAACACATGTTAAATTTTGTTTCGATCTGGCAACTCCTTCATATAGAAACAGGTGTTCACAAAAGACGCATCCGCGATTTTTTAACAATGTAAAAATTAGAAATGCGTGGTGTCATTAAATATTTACATAAAAAAGGTTTATCGGGACAAGAAATTCATAATGATATGGTGAATGTGTTAGGTTAAAGTGCTCCTTTATATGCAACAGTAAAAAATTGGGTTGCTGAATTTAAACGTGGTCGTACATTGAAGATAAACCACGTAGTGGACGTCCAAAAACACCAACAACAACAGAAATTGTAGCCAAAGTGCATGATATGGTATTAAATGATCGATGAATAAAGGTGAGTGAAATAGCTAATATCATGGGCATCTCAAATGATCGAGTCCATTTAATTTTGCATGAAGAACTACAGATGAAAAAGCTTTCTGCAAGATGGGTGCCGCATTTGTTAACAGTCGACCAAAAACGCATAAGAATGAACATTTCTCAAGCTTGTTTGGATCGTTTTAAGCGAAATAAAATGGATTTTAAGCGTCGTTTCATAACTGTTGATGAGACATGGATCCACCACTATACTCCAGAGACAAAAGAACAACCCAAACGATGGACTGAAGCTGCAGAAAGTGCCCCAAAGAAGGCAAAAACAATTCGATCGGCTGGTAAGGTTATGCCAATGATTTTTGGGACTTCAAAGGTATTTTATTGATTGACTATCTGCAAAGGGTAAAACAATAAATTCAGAGTACTATTGCAACCTTTTGGATCAATTAAATGTAAAAATTCGAGAAAAACGTCCTGGCTAATCAGTTTCCGAACCGCCCTCGTAGTTTGCAGTTCGGTAGATGATTGGTTTGTAACAAAAACAATCTTTTGAAGTACTTCGATACAAGTCTAGAGAGTCTTATGCTGGTGCTCTTTAACATATGACATTTGCACAGTTCATTGTCGAGGCTTGGCTTCCTGTAGTTGTACCACTCGAAGGGCAAGTTCAATATAAATTGTGTACACCGAAATAAGCAGATATAATTAAATTCACTATTAAGAAAATTGTCCAGGATCTGCGATATTTTTATTTTATTTTTCTTTGCGTATTTAAATTTGGAATATACCTATAGAGCCATCATAAAAAATTTTATTAACTGATTAAATAAGTGTTAGCAAAGCAAAAGCTTATAGTTAAAAGATATTCGCTTTTCTAAGAAATGATATCATACTTAGAAACTAGCTTTGAAATTCTAAATATAATTAATAAAAACTTTATTTTTCTTTATAACCAATTGAGCAAAATCTATTATTATCACTAATATTGTTCTCCTTGCTTTTCAGTATTTTATTTATGATTTACAAAAGTAACAAAAAAGAAATTTTATATATTATCTTTAAATGTATGTCTGCTTGTTAGAAAAAATAATGTAACTTAAAATTAAATTGCAAGTTATTTTCACCTCAATTTGAACCGTCCGCTTCAATACAAAATGTGATATATGGACTGAATGCTTTCTGGAAACAAGCACAATTTAAGAGGCAATATACATTAAGGATTTATTTTCTCTAGCATATTAATGCTATACATATATTTCTTTTCAACTACAATTTATTTATTTATTTATGTAGTTTTTTTTTCTTCTTCCGCATAAAACAAATTGGTGCTGTAAATTGTGTAGGTTTTTTGTTGTTGTTGTTGTTGTTGTTGTTGTTTTATTTCCTTTTCCGTTAAAAGGCATTAAAACGAATGAAGCAGAAAGTAAAATCAAATATCAACTTTTACACAAAATTAATCCCCATATAGGCTATAAATATTGTAGTTTAGATTTTTAAGCCTAAAGACAGTCATACAATTACACAGAAATCGATATATATATATATATATATATATATATATATATATATATATATATATATATATGTACGTATGTATGCAGGCAATCAGACAAAGAGACGGCCAATAGAAGATGGCGAAGCGGCTAAAAATAGTTACATTTATTTATATTAAAAGGCTTGTTGGTATATGTGTGTGTGTGTGTGTAACGTCAAAGTATGCTATAAGCTATAAAGTCATATGTTTATATATATATATATATATATATATATATATATGTATATATATATATATGTATGTGTAAGTACATGATAGGAATATCAATTATTCGAGTCTTAAATTATTCGATCAGAAGCCCATAAATTTCCAGGCATAATTTCATATGATGAAGAATTTTAATGCATGTGTTTACGTGTTTCAAATAATTTTTCATACAAACAAGTTCTTGACAAACACTTTCATAAAACTGAAAATTATTGTCGATTCGCAATATGTTGTGAACTCTCGCAAGTGCTAGAAATTAACCTTGACTTCCAATTGGGAATTATTTATGCCCTAATTCAGTAAGAAGATTTAGGACGTATTTGTTTGAAAATGCTTCCGAGTTCTTGTCTTTGAAGTCTCTAAATTATTTTCTTCAAAAATGGTTGTTGTCTTTGACAATGAAAAATATAAATATTATTGCAATGTTTTTAAAACTTAAAAATTCAATTAAATTATTATACAATAGTTTGAAAAATATATGAAATAATATGTGTTGGATATAATGTTTAGAACAAAATCATAAAGCAAATACACGAACCTTCTAGCATAGACAATAAATAATAATCGTTTTAAAGAATCAAAACTGCTTCTTTTTTTCGTCCATAGACAAGACGATACATTCGTCGAACAGAATTAGGGCATTAAAGTCCAACAGTTTATTAATGATATACTTGCCCTCTTATTGAAAAAGTTAAGTTATTTACTTCTTTATTTTAACCAGAGCTGTTAAATTTCGATTACGATTGTAATCAAGTAGATTACATTTTAAAAAGAATCGTAATGATTATATAATTGCCTTTAAAAGAATTGCTGCTAAATAATTGATTACGATTACTAATAATCAAAAAGTAATCTTAATTACTTAAAATTACTAAAAATAATCAAAAAGAATCAAAAGTAGTCAAAAAATAATCCGATTACTTCTAAGGATTACTTTTCATTCTTTTTGATTATTTATTAAGGATCAAAAGTAATCTTTGCAAGTAGTCAGATTACTTTTGATTCTTTATGATTATTTTTAGTAATTTTAAGTAATTCAGATTACTTTTCCATTATTAGTAATCGTAATCACGATTACTAAGTACAAAACTGAATATAATCGTAATTTAATCATTACTTCACCTTTAAAAAATAAAGTAATTAAATTAGTAATCATTACGATTAGTAATCAGTACTTAACAGCTATGATTTTAACATTACCCAGTCCTTTCGCATATCGTATTATGGTGAACTTTTGACAAAACTTATTGCGTTGTGTATAGATTAGGGATGGCTACTGTAACAAAACATCGATGTTCCATAAAATACATCAATGTTTTTTATACATCGATTGTTTTATTTTTTAATCATTTATTATTATATTTTCAAAAAATTCTGGTTTAGAAATAAAAGTTTACCATGTCTTTTACCACTCTCTGTTTGTTTGTTGAGTCATCACCTGCGCCGCTTGCAAGAACAATATCCCTTGTTGCGAATGGCATCGACGAAGTCACATCAAGACGACAGTAAAAATTGCCACTTGTCTACTCTTTGTCGACAACAATTAGCTACTACTAACATGTTCCATTAATTTACAAAGTCTTAGTAAGAAATTTTCAATAAGATCCCATTGTTGCCGATAAAGAGTGACAAAATTTACTGTCGTCTTGGTGTGACGTCGACGACACCATTCACAATAAGATGGAATATTTCAAACGGAACCGATGCTCCCACCAATGTAAGGCATTTAAAAGCGATCTTGTAAGGTTTGGGCAACTGCGATTTATAATATTTCCAGATATTAAACGGATTTTCGCTCAGTCTTCAAACAGGAGCACTAAATATTAAAAAATTATATCAAGCGGCGGCTAGTGTCCAGCCTCTTATTAGCCGTAAAATAATCATCTGCGGCTGGTGGTAAAAATTATTCGGCGTTTCGTCTAGTGGTTCATACAACATTTACCACGTTTACATGTACAAACTTGAATTATGCCACAACACATAGATACATATATAGTACGTTTATATGGGCATTGCTAATGGAGAATTTTGCCGCATAAATGGCGAATCAGTTCTTTATTTCCAAATAGTTAACTCACAAAAACAATTCCTGATTAACGCACTATTCGCTAAGAAAATCCATTAGGTTGTCACGCTTACAAATGTTTGATAATAAAAAATAATAAATAGTAAAATATTGCACGAAAAAAATTTATAGAAGCAAATAATGAACATTAAAACAAATAATTGTTTGATATTTTGTACATTTATACATTTTTTTTTTTGTCAACACAAGTAAATTTTATATGGAAGTTCCAAAAAAATTTTTGTACTTTTGCTACTCAGTATAAACAGTGAGTTAATTTATTTGCAAATAAAAATATTTAGAGCACGTATAAACGTAGTAGTAGATATGTATACACATTTATATATCAATCTACACGTTCTTTATACAATCTGTCATTGTCAAGAAATCATCGTTGTTTTTCGATTGTTAAGGAGTAAAAAAACATCGAGTGTTTTTAAAACATTGATGTTTTGTGTCCGCTCCTAGTTTAGGTAATGGCTCTAGATTTAAACACAACTTTCTTAGACATTATAAAAAAAGTTATTATAGACTGGATCTCATCAAATGACTTCGGGCCTAACTCAAAGGTAACGAGAAGTTCAGTTCCTTCCTTAGCCAGCTTCATATTTGCCTATAAAGTAAATAAATTATCTTCATGCGTTTTTATTCAAAAACAGGCTCAGCCTATCGACTAGTTGATCGTGAGTAGGCAGTATACTAGTCTGGCAGATAAATGGTCACAGGTTCGATTCCTTCCAGTGACTCTGGGTATTTCTGCAGATAAGCCAAAGAAGCTACACAGTTTGTGAATGCTAAAAAAACACACATGGGTTTGATTTATATAAGAAAACTAAAATAACAACGGTATCCCCCTTAACTCTGATCTAGGTTATAATAGTAATTAGACCCAACGTTTTATATTTGGATATAAAGATGCGACTTGGTTTTGTTTTTAAACGGTGTAAGATATGCCTGACTTCATCTTATATCTTTATGATTTATACCATCTTTACCTGACTGAAAATAAAATGCGAGTACAACTCTTCGTGTAATCTCATCGTTGGCATCATCTTATCTAACTTTATTAACTCATTGGAGCATTGAAGCAATGCTTCCTGTTAGGAGTCACCCATAAAAGGCAGATTACCAAAAACCAGCGACTGATCATTACACATTTTGCCGCAGCAAAAGAATCCGGAGATTTACTACATTTCCTAATAAACATGATGATTTTTTAATAAATATATATATATATATAATCAGAAATGTTATCATACATCATCTCTGTCACGAACTCTTAAAGGCAAGGACACGAATACTTCTTTATCATTCAGTTTTAGTGCATATTTAGATATGAAATGTATTTATTAGCAATCCAGCTCGTATAAACGCATGCATGTGTGTTAGACAAAAGTAAGTTACAAAACAAATTCCCAACTTTTAATGTTTCTCTTGAGATTTAAAAGAACTAAGAAGGTTTTATTCAATAAAGTTTTTTTTTGTGATAGAACTTCTCTTTAAAGATTTGTTAAATATTTCAAGGATTATTTTGTATTACAGCTGCCCTTCACTGTAAAACAGTGTTGGTTGGTGTATCAAATTAGAAATTGATTTGTTTGAGGATTTTTATTTGAAAGGCATACACTTTATAAAGAAACCTTTTTTTTCTAAAATATTTAGTTAATTTGAGTTTAGAGTTCAAAGTAAAATGTAGAAGTAATCTTTGATTTCAGAGATTGTATATTGAAAATAAGTTTTCTTTTAAAAGAATAAATATTATACAAAGCAAACAACATTAGCATTACACAAAAAATATCAGTAAAAACTTTTTCGTAAACAAACAGCTATTTGTGCAAAAAGCTGATTGTAAAGTTTTTATTCCCTGAAACAAATTATCGGGATTAATTTGGATACCAGCCATGAAGAAACACTGCAGTGTTATCACTGTTTACACCAGTGCCTTTGTGTATAAATTGATAGTTCGTGTGCATAGTTGCAAAGCACTTGCTACCAAAGATTCTAGAATAGATTGCCTGGAGGAAACAGGGTCAGAAGAGAGCTATGGTCAGGTTAGGTTGAAAAGAGGGGCAGTAATAAATTAACTCAAACCTTTGCAGATTACACCTATATTTTTATAATATGCGGATGCAGCAGCTCAATCAGGTACCCATCTTAAAACAACCCATTTAATGAAACCGTAAGCAATAATATAATTACAAATGAAACGGATCAATCGATAACAACTATTGGAATGAAAAAAATTAAATGTACGGACACTAACGAAACCATCCAGGTTAAACCAGGTATGCAGAGAGCTCATCAACTATAAAGTGGAATGTGTGAAACAAAATGACCAGACTCTGGAGAATTCAGAACACTAACATTCATCTACTCAGGCAAAATAATCACAGCGAGGTTCCAAAAAAGAGCGCGAAAACTCATATGTGTGAAATCTTATGCACATAAGGAAGTGGCTGAACAGAATGTGAAAGAAAATTTTTACAGTTTATTAGATCGAACGTTGTCGATAGTTCACCGAGGTGATTTAATAACTTTACTAGGAGATTTTAACGCACAAATAGGATCATCAAATAGTATGTGATGGAAAAATACGGAATCGGAACTATGGACGAAAATGTAGACTTATTTTTTGAAATCTTTGCCAAATACAAACTGGTCATTGGCGGCACACTGTTTCCCCACAAGCACAAACACAAGATCATTTGGAAGTCATAAGATCAAAGAACTGAAACCCAAAAAGATCACATCGCCATAAGCAAAACGTGGAGAGGATCAATACTAATTGCCACTCTCCGCCTTAAACTAGCAACTGTTCTTAAAAACGGGCAAATCTCCGGTGGAAAGTATGACATTAGCAAACTCAAAGATATTTTTATTTCTAGTAGCTATGAAGAAACCCTAAAGTCAGCACTTGAGTGACTTCACCGACTGGGACGGAATTCCCTGTACCTTTGCAGATGCAGCTGCCAATCATGTGGCACACATACAAGACAGGCATAAGCAATGGATGTCTGATAACACTTGGACACTGATTGCTGAACGTAAAATAGCAAAAAACCTTTTAAATTCTGGACAGTCGCATGGACAAAAACACAAAGATCTGGACAGAATAGTTTAACGCAGTGTCCGCAAAGACAAAATAATTGGAGATCTACACTGCATAACAAAGAAGCTGGTCAAAAAACCATCACATACTCGAGGCCTCTAAGAAACTGCATTGGCAAAATGTTGACGTCAAAAAAAGTCCAAATAGCGAGCTGTAGCGAATTCTATTCAAAACTGTTCTCAACATCACCGCAAATAAGTGGTTATATATGCAACTGCCAAGAACACATCGTAAGAACATACAGTACATCAGTAGCTGAAAAGTGGATGCCATCAAAACGCTAAAATATAATAAAGCTCCACGGAACAGATAACATATCACCAGAAATGCTTAAGGCTGATCGCCCAGTAAAATAGAATAAAATAAAATAGAATAGAGGGATGAGCTGGTCCAAAGACCGGCACTGCGACATCTGATGGATCTTTTGTACCATAGATTTCTAAATTAAATTAAGTCAATCTCTGTATGACTCTCCTTATGAAAGTCAGTACAGATATTGGAGAAGCTCTCCTAATATAATCTGACCACAGAAAGTCAGAATGAAAAACACGCCTTCTGCTTTCACATAATACGATACACTCACAAAGAATGTGTGCTCTTGTCTCGTAATCTTCCAAGCATAAACGACACAAGGGTGAACGAACTTGGTTACTTTTCCATAGAGGATAGTTGAGTTCAAATTGACCAGAAAGAAAACCAGTAACAAGCCGTAAATTATTCCTGTTGAGGTTCAGGATGCCATTATATGGAAATGGCTGCATCAAAGCTTTGGGGTGCCTTAAACCATAAGAAGACAGCCACATTTCCTTGGCAGTAAATGTAAGTAAGTAATGTTACACTTAACCGACTTATGCCACAAAACGGCTCTGGGTCCATAAAAAGAGCAGCAGAGGCCCTCTTGGCCAGTTCATCCGCTTCCTTATTCACTGGATGACCACTGTTTCAAGTTATCCAATAAATGGAAACCTTGTGCCGTATGGATAGCTTTTGTAGTGAGCCAAACCACTTTAAAACTAGCCTGGAACGGAATTCCCATGAAAGGATAGACTTAAGAGCTGCACCTCCAATGCCCCTATTTAAATTAATGTCGACACATTTGGTGATTGCCTGTATTTTTGCCTGAAATGCCGTTAGCTATTTGCCCATGGGCAAATAGATTTTTACGTTGGGCCCAAAAACTCCAGCATCAACTCCATCCTCTTCTTTTGGATCCATCCGTATACCAACATAAACTTCTGGAATCGACATTTGGACCGTTTTCGTCCCACACTGCCCTTAGTGTAGATCCCCAGTAAGTTTGCAATTACTTCTGCCTCGTATAGCAAAGCCTTGGCAGAATGAATGCTTGGATCAAGAACTCAAAGTAGTCATCATCGTTAAAATTCCCAAGAAAGGTAACTTGTCCGATTGTGAAAAATGAAGGAGTATCACTCTCCTTAGCATAGTGAATAAAATAATAGCGCATATAATAACTCAACTTCTCTCGGGAACCATTTGAGCCTGAGCTTAGGCCGCAACAAACCGGTTTTCATCCACATAATGTGTGTATTGACCACGTAAACAGCCTCTGATTAATGGTGGAACAGTGTGCAGAATGAAGCTTCATTCATATTCATAGATTTTGAGAAAGCTTTTGACACCCGGAAACATAATTATATCTGGAATGTCCTGGAATGTAAAGGCATATCAACAAAAAGCATCTCTCTCATCCAAGGTCTACACAGAGGAGCCATATGTAAGGTTCTGCATGAAAACCAACCAGGCGACCGAATCCATGTGGCTGTTGGCGTGCGACAAGGATATGTGATGTCACCACTCTTGTTTAATATAGTGCTAGATATCGTTGGGTGACTTTGGATATGCCAGTGATATATGTTTCCATACCCACATGAAGGCTAGCAACAAAACTGTTGCCATGATTCCATGATAAATGCTCACAAAGTAAACAAAAATAGAAAGAGCATCTCGCTGTTGATCGCTGTATTCAAGTGTCACGGAACGATCGGCAGATGAAGTAGTTGGGTAGGTCTTCCCTGTAATATATTCTTGCCCAGCTGTGAAGAAGATGACCTACCGAAAGTATGACAAATTACTATAGGCGATCTCAGGTGGCACCTCAATAAAACGGGTTGGTCTTAGTAGGACTCATCACTGGATTGTTTTTTCATAGAACTCCGACGAGTAGAGTAGCACTTACCAAAACTGAATCTCATGATTCTACTTGATTTCTAATCGATAGCAAGCAGCCATGTACCAACCAACCAACCAATTTTTGCATTACTGCAACTTAATTATTGTAACACCAACTGCTCAGATAATTATATATAAATTTGTATGTTTATTTGAATTCCTTGAAACTTGTTTGTGATTTCAGTTTGAGCAAACAGACAACCTCCTTTTACAAATTTTAGTTTCATTGCCATCTATTCCAATAAATTATTTTTTAAGAGATATAAATTTGTTTCAGTAATAAATAAATAATTTATTGCTCGGATAAAATCTGGGGATATAAGCTTGTTTTAGTACTAAATAATTTAACAATCGGATAGAAACTGGAGTATTGTACCAAAAAGTAAATGGTTCTATTGAGCTAAAGCAGAATTTTGTGACCAACTGTATGGAAACTTATGTATACAAACAAGTGACTTGTATAGAAAATTTGTATGACAATCACTCAAAAATTGTATGCCTTAATTCTGTTCGACGATTGCATCGTCTTGTCTATGGACGAAAAGAAAAAGCCGCAGTTGTGATTCTTTAAAACAATTTTTATTTATTGTCTATGCTAGAAGGTTCGTGTATTTGCTTTATGATTTTCTACCAAACATTATATCCAACACATATTTTTCAAACCATAATATATAATATATAATATATAATAGTATAATACTTTAATTTAATTTTTATGTTTTAAAAACATGGCAATAATAGTTTTATTTTTCATTATCAAAGACAACAACAATTTTTGAAGAAAATAATTTATAGAATTCAAAGACAAGAACTCAGAAGCATTTTCAAACAAAAACATCCTAAATCTTCTTACTGAATTAGGGCATAAGACTTTATAAAGGATTTTTAAGAAACATTTTTTATGAAAATTTGTTTTAAAAAGCCTTTATCAGATATAAAATATTACAATAGCATTATATAAAATTTTACACTTTTCAATCCTTTTGCACAACACATTTCAATTTATGATGATAATCTTGATAATCGAATCAAGTTTTACGTAAATATTATTTTACAAAGCTTAACATAAACAAATTTTTACAAAAATGTAATCCTCAGAGTTCTGTTTATAATAAACTACCTAAGACAACTTTTACAAAAACACTTTTACTTACAAGCTCTTACCTCTTAGTATTTATTTTATTGAGAAACTCTTATTTCATATATCCCTCAAAGGGTTTACAAGAATACTTTTAAAGGATTACTGTGACTAAAATTAGAACTACTTTACAAAAGAAAATAACTACATCTTAAAAGAAGTAAAATTCTAAGAAGCTGTTTCCTCACAAAAGATAATAAAACAAGTAAGAGTGCTATATTCGGCTGTGCCGAATCTTATATACCCTTTACCAACGTATGTACATACATATACATATATATAGTATACAGACACATACATACATATTTGTTTCCATCTTGGGAGCTTTAATTTTCATTTTTCAAATTTCATACGCTAAACTTTTCTTTCAGAAGCATAAAATATATTCAATTTATAAAGAAAACGAAAAAAATTTTTAGACCTATTTAATTTTACATAACACAAAAAGTGTGAGTTTTCCAACCCTGGAGTCATAATTTTAGATTTTTCTGATTATTGATACCAATCTAGTTCTTTAAAAAATACATAAAATATGTTAAGTGAACAAAGCAAAAACGAAATAAGGAAAAACTTAGTTTCATTTAATTCCTTTAATATTAAAAAATTCAGTAAAGTGCGACTTTGAATCGCGCACGAAAGGCAGGCTATTTTGCTTTTTCGAAGATTTTTTCAGTTTAAACGATTTTTTCAGTGTTGTCGCTTTTTTCTCGTTTCGGCGATTTTTTTCTGTTTTTGGAGGTTTTTTTCTTTTTGGCGATTTTTTTTGTGTTTTTGGGCTTTTCTTCATTTTGGAGATTTTTTTTTCAGTTTGGAGATTTTTTTTTCAGTTTGGCGATTTTTTTTAGTTTTTGGGTTTCTTTTATATAAGCGATTTTTTTTGGTTTTTTTCATTTTGGCGATTTTTTTCTGTTTTTTGGGGTTTTTTTCGTTTTGGCGATTTTTTTTCATTTTGGCGATTTTTTTCATTTTGGCGATTTTTGTTCATTTTGGCGATTTTTTCTGTTTTTAGGTTTATTTTTCGTTTTGGCATTTTTTTCCATTTTGGCGATTTTTTTTCATTTTGGCGATTTTTTTTTCATTTTGGCGATTTTTTTTATTTTAGCAATTTTTCCGTTTTATGCGATTTATTTTAGTCTTAGAAATTTTTTTTAATTTGGTGCTTTTTTTCGTTTTGGCGATTTTTTTTTTGTTTTTGGCGATTTTTTTCAGTTTGGCGATTTTATAATTTTTTGATTTTTTAGTTTTACCGTTTTTGAAAATTTCAAGAGTTTTGCTCTTATGGTTTCCAAGATACAGCAAGTTGTCAAAATTGCATAGTCAAAAGTGCATTAACTGATGGAACACCCTCTAATTAAAATTTTTGGAAATTTTAGTGTTAATTTTTGTAGTCTGTATAAAAAGTGTATATACATATAATTGTATGTATATTACATGGGATTTTAACATTTTCGCTGCTCGTTTTGGAACACCCTTTAATTTCCAATTCTCATGTATTTGTTGTTGTAGCGGCCAAAGGTCTACACACTGTGTCCAAATTTCAGGTCTGTAGCTCTTACGGTTCTCGAGAAAATACTAATATAGTTTTAGACATAGTTAATTTTACATAACACAAAAAGTTACAGTTTTCCAACCCTGGAAACGTTTTTTTAATTTTTTTATATTTTTTTAATTTAAAATACCAGTTGTAATCGTACTGATGTGTAAAATAAGTTTATTTATTAAAAAAAATAAAAATTTGTTTTCGGTAGTTACTTTTATATGGCAAAATGAAGTTTACGTTTTCCAGCTCTGCAATCGTCTGCTCGATTTTGCTGAATTTCAATACCAATCTATTTTGGAAAATTTCTGACACACCAGTCCAAGAACGAAGTCTCTAGCTTTTCTGGGAGCTTCGGAAAACCGATTTCACGTACAGACAGACGGACAGACGGACAGACGGACAGACGGACAGACGGACAGACGGACAGACGGACAGACGGACAGACGGACAGACGGACAGACGGACATCGCTTATTCGTCTTCCCTATGCATAAGGATCCAGAATATATATATTATATGGGTCGCTTATTGATATTATAGAAATTACAAACGGAATGACAAACCTATATATACCCTTTTACCATTTTTGTTGGTAAAGGGTATAATGAAATAAGGTGTTATTGTTAAGTGCGAATAGACAGGAAGGAAAACAGGATAATACAAAATAGGGTGAGCAAAATAAAAATAGAACAAAATATATTATATGAATATAAAAGAGGCCAGTAGCTTATTTTTTATTTGTTGCATGTTATCTATGAATATTTTTATATTTATATTGACATGCACTGGTAGGTAATGAAATCTATTTTAAAATTCTTTTATTTAATATTAAATTAATTTCTTTCTTTTTTTTTTTAATTATAGTAAGAGACAAAATCAATGAACTCGTTTGAGAATGGAGTATCAGTTAAACAAACTGTTAATATAACCAGAACGCTCGACTTGATTAAAAAAATTTGTATTAGTGATTTTCATAAAACATTTTTAAACGAGCCACCTGACTAACTTCTGGGAACAGGGTGTTAGTATCCTTATTATTACTTATTTTCAAAAATTATTATATTTTTTGTGACAAAAAAAAATAAAGGGTTTACTTCATTACAACACCTGCAGATACGTCACATGGTTCTAATTTTTTTGTGCTAAGCATGCATTTATATTTGTTTATTTGCAAGTATTAGATCACACAGAAAAATTTTACTTTAAAATCTATGAAAACAAGGTTAATTTAACATTTTTGGCTAGTGATTTTGCTTCATTTATGATGGATGTTAATTCAACATGGTTTGTTCCTTTTAAAAAGGAATGTTGGTGTTGATTTTATATTTTATTGCTGTTGAATAAAAATTAATAATACATTTAATTAAAAGTTACTTCAAGTGAAAACAAAAATCAAAGTTATTTCAAGTTGAAACAACATGAATTTGTTTTATTAGCGTAATCAGTCATTTTATTAATTATATACTCGTAACTACGGCTAAGTTTACATCTGGCATTTCTTGTGTGCCATGTGGCAAACAAAGCGTTACCACTAATTACTAATGAAAAAATGTTTGATTCAGACACGTCGATTATTGATTTAAACTATTTCCAATCATGTTGGATTCTATAAAATTGTCTAATAGTTATATATGAAACAGTTTTTTATTAGTAATTAGTGGTTATGTTTTTTCATGCTTGTGTGACACATGGCACACAGATGTAAGCCCGGCCTAAAGCGATGTGTAGTATTGGCACAGGTATCCCGAATACTCAGATATTTAATCATATATATAAAAAGAAATAAAGTACGGGCAATAATAATTTAAAATATTTAAAAATAGGTTTTGTTTGAATTTTTGTTTTTTATTTTTTTTTCTGGCATTTAATCAGATATAATCAAGTTCATGGAATGAATACTTCAAAGTTTTAAATTTAAACTCTGAATCTAAATCAATTTTTAATTTAAAACTCCCCGTTGAACAAATTTTCTTGGTATTTTTATTTTAAACTTAAATTATCGAAAGTTTTCAGTTTGGGAAATTGGGATGTATTTTTTTCGCCCCTTTTAAAAACTGCAAAAGCCTGGAAATGCTTACAAGTTTTTTACTTATCTATAGATGCATCTAATTGTCATAGGTCACCCCATTATATGTTAAGGATGTTTGATATAATTCCATTTTTATTTCGGAAAAAGCCCCTTTAGCAAAAAAGAAAGCAAAAAACCACCTTTTGTTAAAGAAAAAAAGTAAAAAAAATACCTTTTGTTAAAAACAAAAGAAGTAAAAAAGCACGTTTTGTTAATAGAAGATAGAAGTACATTGTGTAATGCGAATACACATAAATTACGACAAAATTTTGACTGAATGTGGTTCAACCTGATCTAATGTATTAAAAAAGCACCTTTTGTTAAGCATAAATTTTTAAGGAACCCATTGACTTTGTAAAAAAAAAAATAATAATGCTAACTTGATTTTTTCTACAAGATTTCAACCTAAATATCATAAAAATACCAAAAAAAAACCAATTTTTTGAGAAATGCGAAAAAACACCTTTTGTTCTGCGGCTCATCATATATAAAATTCACGCTGTTGGTAATTGGACTTCAGTAGGTCTAAAAATAGATGGCAATTTATTTTTCATATACCTAAGTGGGTTGTGCCACGCCCATACGAATGAAATATCTTATATCTTGAAAGCTATAGGAGTCAGAGAATGGTGTAGTAAGCTATAGGTTCTTTTGAGAGCAAGATGAGAATTAATTCGAAAGATTGCTAGAATAGGACCAAGGACCAAAGTAATTTATAATAAACTTATATCATGAGAACTATAATAGCAAGTCTTCAAATTTGGTATGAACTCTTTTGAGAGCAAGGTACGAATTAATTCAAAATATTGGTAGAATAGGACAAGGGAAAGGGGCTCCCCAAGCAAGAGTCTTAAAATTTTGCTTGAGTTAATTTGAAAGCAATTGACATAAGTATAAATTATAATAATTTGGTGTTTTGTGATTTTTATATGACATCGTCATTCACAGCACTCCCTGCCTCTATCACTCATATGGGCAACTCCAGAAAAAGGTCAACCAAAAAAATATTTATTTTTTTTGCTCAAAAATGTTTGTTTTATTTTTAATAATAAAGCTAAAAGGTCTATCTTTACCATAGCTGTTAAGTAATGATTACTAATCGTAATGATTACTAATTTGATTACTTTTTTTTAAAGGTGAAGTAATGATTAAATTACGATTGTATTCAGTTTCGTACTTAGTAATCGTGATTACGATTACTAATAATGGAAAAGTAATCTGAATTACTTAAAATTACTAA
Source organism: Tachina lurida (assembly GCA_944452675.1). Taxonomy (NCBI): domain Eukaryota; kingdom Metazoa; phylum Arthropoda; class Insecta; order Diptera; family Tachinidae; genus Tachina; species Tachina lurida. The sequence goes on from OX101752.1 coordinate 43,121,174, forward strand.
AAATAATCAAAAAGAATCAAAAGTAATCAAAAAGTAATCCGACTACTTTCAAATATTACTTTTGATCCTTAATAAATAATCAAAAATAATCAAAAGTAATCCTTAGAAATAATCGGATTATTTTTTGACTACTTTTGATTGTTTTTGATTATTTTAAGTAATTTTAAGTAATTCAGATTACTTTTCGATTATTAGTAATCGTAATCAATTATTTATCAGCAATTCTTTAAAAGGCAATTATATAATCATTACGATTCTTTTTAAAATGTAATCTATCGAAATTTAACAGCTCTGATCTATACTTTATAAATTTTAAAGCATTTTTAATTTTTGAACATACTGCTTACAATGGCATTATGGCATTTAATAAAAATATTCAATACTTAACACAATATCTACATTATTGTGCACCTTTCCTTTCACATCTTTCAAAAATTACAACTTTAAACAACACAAATTTATAACGTCATAGTTTTAGCAAGTAGTAAATCTTAAGGTTTAATTTTTTTTTCGCCTGTCCTTAATTGAAAAATATTCTTTAAGCCTCCAGAGACTACAGCAAGTCTGCTTAATTTAAAGGAAAAATAAAGCCAGTTGAATGTATAATAGTTACATAAATTATTTAATTTTACAACTTGTTCAGTCATGTGAAAAGCATTTATGTACATGAATTTATAGCATGTAAAATGTCTTAAATCTGTATTTATATTAACTCAAGAGTAATTTAGAATTCAATTGAGGATATTACAAAATATAAAACCTTATTTTCGTTATAAAATGGAGAAATAAAAAAAAACATACACAATATGTAAGGGTAAGATTTCATATATTTATAATTAAAAGCATGTCTAAAACATATCCTTATTTATGTATGTATTAAAAAAATATATATAAAAAATTTCCTAAGCAAGCTTATGCAGCATTTGTGTGTTAGTATTTGACAACTTTCTTCCACAGCAGATAAAAAAGATTTTGAAAATGTAAATAATACTCCTAAGAAAAATATTTAAAAACTGTTGAAATTTGAGAAAAAATAGAAACAATTCATGCGTAATGTGTAAACAATAAATACTTTTTTTTTACATCCTTATACAAACATACATATATACATATGTATGTATGTATGTAGTATATATGGCTTGAAATTTGTTTTAAGATTAAACTTCGCAAACAGCAAAAGTACAAGGAAATCATCACCTTGCAGCTTCAGTGGCCAAATATATGTTTCTTTAAATTGTTTAATGCTCACACATCTGACCATTAGGAATATAAATTATTGTCTTGGTCTTTCGGCAATTATCATGAGCAAATGTGTGAACAGAAATCTGTTTTTCTTATATCACTTAATTTAAAACGTTTTTGTAAAACAAATTTTATAACAAAACGTGAAAAAAACAAAGTAAAAAATTAGAGAAAAAATTTATTCCAACAAACATAAAATTTTCCTATTTCAAAAACCGCCTCCCATAAAATTATTAGAAACAAGTAGTATGAAGCATATTCATAGTTAAAATAAAGAATATTTTAAAAAATTTTAACCAGTGTTACCACATAAAAAATAAGGTAGGTGCCTTAAGACACCCGATTAGAGCTATGCTGTTTAGTCACATATACTGAAATATAAAACAAATTTCATGTGTTAAATAACAAGCCAACAAAATTATATTATATGATGAAATCGAATTCACCATAAATATTTCAAAACGTTTGCATTTAATTTCCATTATTGTCTTTTCTAGCTGCGTACAATTTTAAATTAGAGCCTGTCCTGACTTGTTGCACACTTACATTTGAAACAACAACAAAATATTATAATTTAGTTATTTTTGTTTGGAATGAAGCTCATGAGCAAAAACAATACAAAACAAATTGAGCAATCGTTATCGCTGTTTTTGTTTTGTTTTTGTTTCACTTACTTCAAAGAACGAAACAAATCTTAATCAAAAATTTTGTTTCGTTTATTTTTGTACTCTGGTTTTAAGTACGAATAAATTAAATTTATAACTGCAATAGCGTCGATTATTTTTGTTACTAAAATCACGTCCTAACATCTTTGACTGTCATAAAGAGCATAGCTCTAAGAGCTGGTTTAAAGCTCTTAAAGTATACTTTGTTTTGACTTTGGATATGAGATTTTAATTCTCAACTATTGTAGAGCCTTTCCTTAAGTTAATAGTTATATGAAAAAGAATGTGTGAGATAACATCGTATTTTTTTCGGTTGAAAGGCCTACCGATGTCATGTCCACCGTGGCTTCACTAGGTGGCTGGCATACGAAATTCTAGTTTCCCAATACTATTGAACGCAACTCAGGCTTAATTTGGACGATGGCTGGGTTCACGTTGGCTTTAAGGAACCCCTACAAGAAAAAATCTAAAAGAGACCTCATCGTGACACAACCAAGTTATCAAATTGCTCGTGCAGACTGTTGCAATGTGCTATGAACTTTTTGGCACTTAGCGCCGTTCGGTTGTAACTACATGTCCTGGATGTCCATATTATCGAATTCTGACAAAAAAAAATGGTCATCAGTTGAAAGCAGACCTTCAAGCAAGCGCTATGATTCTTCTCATATAATATTGAAAACTTTTAATTATTAACATCCCAAAGAAAGGAAATCTAAAGGAATAGAAAAGTTGTAGGAGCAATAACCTTCGTTATATGAGACAAGGCAACATAAGGCACCGGCTTTGCACAAACCGTATTTAACGTATTTTATACGACTAAACTTCAAATAATATAATAAATATTAAACATGTTTTTTAAATATATAAACAAATGCAACCTGCGAAACAATTGCCTTGTGTGCGGAAAACACAATGGTCTATGGCGGGAATCGAACCTTCTATCTCTAAACTGACAGGCTAGCATCGTTAGCACTCAGCCACAGGGGCACGTCATCACACAGAAAAATTTCATTAATTAATTGATTCAATAGTTTTCAGCAATGATTTTGCTTTATATGTATGTGTTTCATGTTAATTCAACATGATTTACGGCAATCTTCAAATAATATTTTTTTATTTTGCAATAATTTTATTTCATGTTGATTTAATATTCCAATACTGTTAAATCAAAATAATGAAACATATTGAATCAAAGTTATTTCCAAGTTGAAATAACATGAATTTCATTTAATGTAGTCATATTATCTTATTAATTATTTCACTTACGTGATTGTGTGTATTGGCACAGGCATCCGGAAAATATTTTGTGTGTTTTATATACAAAGCTGGCTTCCCCGGTCAGCAGTTTGATGATAGGACCAACGTTTTTGGGGACATTTGTAAAGTCTTTCCGATATCAGCTATTACAAAGGAAGTTATTTATTTCTCTTAATAAATCGTCACAAGCATTCATTGGACACAGAACAGTAATCAGCCCCACATCTTACTAAGTTTACAATACTTAATAATGTAAATAGTACAGAATACTTGTTATTGGAATAACAAAAGTTTCCATATTAATTCGAGGCATAACTGCCAATTATTATGTTGCTAAGGCAATACTTTTTTTAAGAAAATCGATTAGTTACGATAGCAGATAATCAATTTTCTTCAAAAAATGAAGTTATAAAAATATGGCGCTTAAGCTTTTTTTTTGCGGTAATGGCTCGAATGGACAAAAAGTGCCAGAAAAGGAGCGAGAGTGCCACAGTGCCACCTAACATCTAATAGTGCCAAAAATGGCACTATTATGCCACATTTCCCATCACTGGTGTACTCTTTTCGCTTTGAAAGCGCAAAATCTTTTTTGTAAAAGTTTGCACATTGTGCATATGGCTTGGACGTAGCTGCTCTACAGTTACAATATATGTATACAGAAATGCTATTGCTACTTTTTTTGCAAAACTCAAAACCATAGTTTATATATATATAATTTATATATGCAACTCTCAAATGTAAACTGACAGCTGAAAATAACTCAGATAAAAAATTACAAAATAACCCCCTGCTTGTGTAAGACGTTTGAGTTAGAAATCTTGGCATTTTTATAATAGATTAAAGGAAACCTGTAAAACTTTTCTTTAATCTATTACAGAAACGCCAAGATTTTTAACTCAAATGTCTTACACAAACAGGGGATAAAAAATTAAATTTTTAAAGCGCAAAATGAGTGAACGACCGAATAATAAATGGATAAAAAAATTATATTCAGGAAGCTGCGAAAATACATATATGACAGCGCATAGAGAAAGGGACCTAAGGGTAAAAAAATCAATTTTAATTTTTTTTTTTGATGTGGACATGCCACAAAAGTGTTCCCTCCCAGAGATATGAAATTGAAGTCGACGATTCTAAGGTTATGTGAAAAACTTTTCGTACTAACAGAGTGATATTCACGATTTAAAATAATTATAAATGAGTATTTATTATAATTCACAATTAATAATTTCAGAAAATAAACCTGGATTCGAAAAAACGCGAGCAAAATTGATATCAAACTCATGGAAACAGCGCGCTAGGTAGAAAACAGTAAAAACCAAATACACAAAACAAGAGGTAGGGACGATCTACGCGCATTTTCAAGGTTGACCAATACGTTCCTTAGGTCCTTTTCTATATTGCGCGTCACATGTGTAGAGGTAGGAAGAATCGTAATCCCTTTATTTTCAATACAATCAATTGTAGATTTTGTAGTTTGCAATCACTATTGCAAGATAAATAAAAAAAAACGCTGTTCTTGCAATCTCGAATGCACATGATTGTAAATTAGGCTAATAGACGATATTATCTGAAATAAATATAATATGGTTTTCAATGAAAATTGTTTCATGTTGATTTTACATTAGTATTTTTTCTGCACGAATATATTAAATAGGCCTTATTACAAGTGTCGTATTATGACTTCGAATACGACGATTTGGTACATTGCAACATTTTTTCTTTACTCTAGTATAAAAACGTCGTTGTCGTAATTGAGAATACGACACTCGTAATTAGGCCCAATATGTATATTTTTATCAACATTTATTTAAATTTTTAATAAAAAAAATTTTCTAAAATGTTTTTTAAATACAATTTTTATTTTTTGTTATGAATAGAAGCCATAAAATTTATTTAACTTACATACATATGTATCTAAAATGAAAATATTTTAAAACATTTTTTTTTTTTATTTATGTGAAAAAAACAAACCTAATGACAAAATGTTTCAATGGCTTTATTAATTTCGCAAAGCATTAACAACAATTAAGCACTTGACCACATTTCATTTGCAAATACTAATTAATTTTGAATTTAAAATAAATAACAATAAAGCTAAAACCAAAAAAAAAAAGCAAGTTTTCAACGAATTAAATGTGCACTTTGTATTAGAGAGACAATACAGGCAACTAAGTTTGATAAAACTTCATAAAGTCCAACCATATTTTTCATTCATTAAAAAAAATTTTTATATAAAACTTCGTATTTAATATATATATATATATAAATGCAGTTTATATTATGTATAGAATCTAATGAAATAAACAAAGTTAAGCAAATAAAATATTTGCCATCAATATATATTGTAGTGATCGAATAAATGCTGGCCTGCATTAAAATGCCACTATGGGTTTTAAATTAAAATGTTATAAAAATTTTAAACATTTTATAGTTTTTAGCAAGTTTACACTCAATAATATTTTATAATGGTGGAATTTGTGTGGTTTGTGCTCTAACGACTTGTTGTTAGCTTCATGGAAAAGCTAAAGCATTAACGCTGCTGTTAAACTCAATATATAAATGTTATAAACTTTCAATATAATTTAAAGATGAAACAAGCACCCGTATTGCGTATGTCGAGTCGAATATTCGTCTACGAGAACTTTGTCATAGAATAAAGAAAACTTCTACAAGCCTTGTTTAATCAAATAGCAAATTCTCGTAGTGGAATATTCGACTCGATATACGCAATACACGCAAAGAAAAAATATGGTTGAGGTAACCATAATCAAACAGCAACATACTATAATTGAATTATATGGTTGCAGTCAAATCATATTATTGTCAACGGAAAAAAAGTTTAAATAATATTATTTTCTGAGTTAATAATAATATTATATACAAAAACAATTAACCGTGTTATACCTAATCTTATTATTGTAAATAAGACAACACTATTGTTAGATGTGACTAAAATATAATTGAGACTTACCATATCATGTTCTAATATTATAATAATATTGTTCAATACGACCATAGTATTATTTTATGTAATAATACTATTTTGTTTTTTATTTTTATTTATTGGCAAATCTTTTGTTTAAAATAGCTGTGCGGTAAATCCAAAATAAAAATAAATTAATATTGTTGAAATAAAATGTATGTATGTATGTATAGAAATGTATACTTACATATATGTGTATACACGAAATACAGACACATCTGTATAAAGAGATATACATACATATATATTATTTTTATTTATCTTCCCTTTTGTTTATACTTTTTTTTATTTATTTAACACCACGCGTGCACTACCAATAGCTTACAAACGAAATATTGAACTGACAGATGTTTCTGAAAAAGATTTTTTTTAAAACTTAACATAGTATGGTTTTGGATAACATTATATTGTTATTCACATCATATTATTTTTACACAATAATACAAATTATATTGCAGTCATAAATTTTTAACAAAACTATATTGTTAAACTCTAACCATATCGCACTTTCTATGAATATAATAATGTAATTATTAAATTGAAACATTAATGTGTTTATCGTAACGAAATTAGTGTTTAAAATAACAATAACTAGTTTTCAACGACCACACATTTGTTTCAGAGAACATAATATTGTTTTCTCAACCATTTTACAACCATATCTTTTCTTTGCGTGTACGGGTGAAGAACTAAGGGCTTAGGAAATATTAATTTTTAAAATATTAAACTAACTATGGAACTTTTAATATTGAAAAAAAAATTATTCATAGCCTGAAATATTCACCCTTATCGAAAATAAAAGCTCACATGAAATGTATTACCATTCCCTAAAATTGTAATCGTTAGCTTTTGCGTTGTTGGTGTGTCAGTGTAATATCCTCTTAGCTTTTTAACCAATTTTTGTTTCACGTGAACAAAAATGTTTGCCTATTATTTCCAATAATGTTGAATATGTGTAGAGTCTGCGAAATACACTTGTCGTCTTCGTCCGTCAATATTTTTTACTAAGGGCACTGCTACACGTTCAATATATATTGAATGCGATCCAGTATCGCGATATTTATTGAACGTGTAGCATGCAGTATTGATGGATCGCGATCCATATCGCAGAAAGTCCTAAATTATGGCAGCATTTTCATAATATTAGATCGCGACACATTAATAAGAAGTGAAATAAAGCAAATAAAGTAAAAGACGCGGTGCAAAAAATTTAACAAATAAAAAGTAAAAAAATTTATTACATTTGTGTAAAGTTTGTTTTAATAAAGGGTAATGGCAATAGATAGTGAAAGCAAGTGGGTTCTGCCGGTGGAATCGGAATTAACGACCGAAAAAATTATTTTGAAAGACTTTATTTTCAATTTGGAGGCATTGCCGGAGTTGTGGGACTCGTCTGCTAAAGCTTATTAATAAACTTATTAGTAATAAATGAATCGCGATCCATATATCACAATATATATTAAACGTATAGCAGTGCCCTAAAACCTTACACAATTTAATAATATTTCTTATTACAAAATTCCTATTCAAACAGTTTCTTTTCTAACTTCTTTACCAAAACCAAAGTTGATTGTTAACTTTTTGTAGACTTATTTGTTCAACGGAAAAATATTTTGCCATAATTAAATAGGGAATTTTCTCTTTTTTGCGTACACTTTGTTACCTCTACTTAGAAACCAGTTGCCTTTTAATTAATTTTAATATGTTTGTTACATGAGTTTCAGCAAAAAAATGCTTTTTTCTGTCTTCAAAGAAAGTTGCAAAAAAAAACTTTGAAAAGTATACAGAAAATTTATGAAGAAAACAATTATTAATATTATGCATATGTAAATACAGGGTGGCTGTAATGTAATGACTTTTTATCTAATTTTTTTTAATTTGGACTATTATCTGAATTAAGTATAAATGCAAAATTGGAATGATGAAAGACGTATTCAGAAACTGTGTGGCTAACAAGTTCTCAAGTCAAAAACCTTTTCGTTAAAAAGAAGGTTTGGTGCACTTTCGGAGCCAAGGCTCCCAATAGGAGGACAATAATGAGCTTGGTAAAGTCTTTCGCCCAGCATGGCTTAATTGCTCGAAAGCATTTCAACAGAAATTCTACAATTAGGCTCAAAGAAAAAATTTCTGCTGCAGGACCTATAATACAAGCCACACCAAACGTTTTAACAATAACTTTAGTTTCTCCGTGGCTAGATTAAAAATAAATTTAGAAATAGTGGAAACATTACTTTCTACAAAATGGGAACCTTTTTTCAAGCACACGGGCTGACTAATAATAAACGTAATAAACGACCTACTGTGCAAGGTGTTGGCAAGATTATAGACAAATTGTTAAAGACTAGAAACTTTACAGATGTGGTAGGGCCTGTGCGTCATTGTAATGTGCGCACTGCCGAAAATATTGCGTCTATTAGTGAAAATGTAGCAGATAATCACACGAATTGTTACCGTCAATTCACAGCTCTATTGCCATATGATAACCGATGTTACCTGGCCTGGATTTTAAGATTATGAACTGGACAATATGTGACTTCAACCAGAAGTCCATATTGTCCATAAGTAAATATTATTAATTTTACTACCTGCATAATTGTAGCACAAACATATTTACTCTCAAGCAACTATGACTATAGCTAATTTCAACTTAAAGAGCGTATGCTTATACTCAGGCTATGGATATTTAATCGGACATAAAAATATACGCATGATACACGGGATAATTATTCATCATAAGCTACCGTATAACAAATTTATGCCTACAAAATGGAATAAGAAATATGTGGATGCACTTAGGTGATTGTTTGAAAATATGTTTTATGTGTATGTCTAAAAAAATAGCCTTGTATATACGCATTTGTAGCCGATTAATAGTCAGAGTATTTTTATATTCATGAACTGAACGATATGTGGTTTAAACAAGAATGATAAATAAAAAGAATTACATTGTATAAATATCTGAAGCATTTTTTAAATTGGTTTTAATCTGCTTAACTTCTCCAGGCCTCCTTCATACAAAAATTAAAAAATCTTCAATCAACTAATTTTATGAAAAAAAAATGCATTACAAAAATAAGTTAAAAGCTACAAAAAAGTTATATGAGTTTCATTATGTATCAAAATACAACAGCCACCCTGTATAAGTAAAACATTAAAAAACATAATTGTAAAAGTTTTTAATTTTTTATTTTAGTTTATAAGGGAAACCGCATGGAAGCACAAAGAATATAAAGCATATCCCAGCAAAAAATAAGAAAAAAATTTTACAATTGAGTCATTAAAATAAAAAGCTTTAATTCTGATGCACTTACATATGCATATATTAATATAATATTGGTTATTTTTTGCCAAACACTGGCTTTTTTCATAACTATTAATTACATATATAGCCTTGCTCTTGGTAGTCATCTGCTTTAAGTTCAATACATTAACTTTTCAGCCCTTCTAAATAGACATATTGCAGTATATTTAAAAAAATATATAATTGAATCAGCACTATAAAAAGCTTCTGTTAGCTACATAATGTATTTTATTTTTAATTCTAATCAAAAACAACTAATAATCCTGATTGAGAGTATCGTATTTCAACTCCGACTACTACGATTTTGTACTAGACTAAAGAACATTGCAAATTATTTTCTTTAATCTAGTACAAAATCATCGTAGTCTAATTTGAAGTCCAAATAGCACAATGTGCAAAATTTTACAAAAGAGCTTTTGTGCTTTCACAGCGACGAGAGCTCAAGTGGGCACAACAGCCAATCAGATCTTGGTGACAACAATACTTACACTTATTTTGCAAAGAAACAAGAACGAATTGAAGAGCTTTCAAAGCTGTTTATCTCAAATGCAAATATCAGTGTATGTGTGTTTGGACGTAGCTGCTCTAAACTTATTTTTACATATTTTGCTGGGTATGTGTAACATAAAACATAGAACTTAATATCAATCATACGCTCCACAACTCTTAATGTTTGCATAATAAATTTTTATATACTGGAACATGAGTACAAGTGATGTGCCTAATGTCAATTTTTGATATTTGCGCATACGAATACGAATACGAATATTATATTGGAAATTTATAGACATTAAATTGAGGTTCTATTGACTACTGCGAAACGAAATATGAAAAAATTCTTATGAAAAAGAACTTCATACTCCCGTCGGCGTACTTTAAAATTAATAAATACTAAAATACTATCCACAATTTTAAGGATCGTCATTAAATAATATCGGAAAAGGATACAAGGCACAAATTTCTATAAAAAAATTTAATAGATAGATATATTTTTTTAACGAGAAGTAACACTCAGGCAATGAATGCCTACTACTATTACTAGTTGTTACCTTAATTACGCAAGGCATAGTGATAGAGAAGACAGGTGGTGAAGGAGGCGATAGAGGAAAACTTCATTCTTTTACAACTCTGCTTTTTGCACGTTTTTTTTTAATAATGCAGTAATGCAGCGCCTCTGGTGTTAAATGAGGCGTATTAAGTTATTTTGAAGCTCTGTTTGATAGCCATTTTATTGCTCATTTTACTTCGGCGATGATTCTGCCACACAACAAAAGAGGGCGCTTTGATGTTACATTAGATTTAGTATCTGCTGAAATCGGTATAGCTCAGTGACCAGTAATTATGCCTTCATCACTTGAACTTTCCTCCAACAACTGATATATTATTTTTTCTTTTGTGATTTTCAAATATATTATCATTTTATGAATTCTCATATGGTTTTTGAAAGAATGTGCATAAAGTAAAAGGTATTGTGACTGTTCAAAATTTGTGGTTGAAGTCTACTGATGATTTGGTTGAACCGCCAATGAAATGCGTATATAGACATGCTAAACCAACAGCAAATAAATTTCAATTATTGTATTTTTAATACAGATAAATAACTAATTTCTATATGAAATTAAAATATTTATTATCACTAAAGATAACAAATACATAGAAGGAAACGGTCTTTTAATTCTCATGAACAAAAAAGTGTCCTTTCAAAAAATATTTTTATACATGAATACGTAAACATTAAATTATAAGCTTTAACATTTTTGTTGGCCCACTTGAGGCTACAAGGTATAAGTATTACAGATATATTAATGGAAAATTTCATACATAGACGTACTTTCAAAAGGATATTATTTTAATTGTTTAGTCAACCTGAAAAAAATAAAATATTTTTACCAAAACAGCAATTATCTATAAACTAGACCGCTGGTCCATTCAATATATTTAAAGAATACTTTGCTATATTTTAATATGGAGAAATAATTTTCAAACAAATATTATCTAGAAAAGTACTTTAATAGGGCCTTTATAACCTTATTGTGTTGGGGCCTTTCAAAATCAAAATAAATAAATAAATAATAAAAAATAAATAATAGTTGTAAAAGAAGTTTGTTTTATTTACTCTTGAGTTAGGAAGAATTGAATTGAAATAATTTTTTTAAATGAGACATTTTTAGATTTAATTGAACTGTAGTGAATTTTATAATCAGAAATAATTTCTTAATCAGGCTTGAGTTCAGTAATTTCAATTCTTATTGAATGAAATATTTTTATTAATTAATGTGAGTATCTAAAGAAGAGAAGAAAAATTAAACTAGACTTTATTAGCTGGGGGAAATACCGATATTTTTCTGTGCAGCCACGCACTTCATCAGCACCCATGTCTATCTACTGGGGGTAGAGATTATTATTAACATCAGCTATTTAACTTAAATTTCTATGAAATGGAATATGAGAATTGATTGTGTATACAATTATTGATTTACCTTTGGCAAACACATTTGTAAGTATCACTATTCATTTTCTGTTTTTCCATTTTCTATTTAGGTTAGCACGAAGTTATATCACTCTACCTATGTATGTTTAACTATTCTTACTTATCTCTTACGATCATCACATTTTTTTAAATTAACTATTACAAACTAATATTTTAAGCTATTAATTTAAATTTCGTTTAGGATTTATGCATTTACATATTTAATTAATTTTTTGGAAAAATATTCGTACTCGTATTCGCCTGATCTTGGCAAATACAAATACGAATTCGAATATCTGACAATAGCTGAATAGTCGGCAATTCGAATACGAATATTCGTGCACCACTATTACATACATATCATTGCACAGTGGTCTTAAAACCGGTATGTGAAAAAATACTGCCGAAATGTTTTCTGCAGAGAAAAAATTTAAAAATAGTTTTTTAATCATTTAATACATGAAAAAAGAAAAAAGCTGAATGCCTTATTTTTTTTTAAGTTATTAAGTTCTCAATAATATTGTGGTTATAATAATCATGTACATGACGGGTCAATAAGCCGGTAATTTTTTTAATGTAACATAAGTTTAATCATTTTTATAATTAATATATTGTGATTAAAAAATTTTACGTATTGATCAAAAAAGAACTTTGATATAATATTAGTGATCCTAGCCACTTTTTCAAATCCAAAGATATCTATTGCCACTTTCAAAGCTCCACGTGTGTGTTAAAAATTTTTTAAGAATCACTGAAGTAAAATAACGTTAAATATAACTTTAAATTTGAATGGGCATGGCACCGCCCACTTTTTTTAGCACAATATTATGCCATTACTAAAACCCAAACTGTTTTCCAAGTTTCATGGATTCAGAAATTTTAATGGGATTTTTTAAAGACAATATTGTAGCATGTTTAAGGTTTAGGGTGTGTTCTGATTTACGTAATAGCACGCGATATATTATATAAAATTTACTTTTCTATACCCTTTACCAAAGAATGGAAAAGGATATATCTAGGTTTATGATTCCGTGTGTAGTTTCCATAATAATAATATACGACACATAAAATATATAAATTCTGAATCCTAATGCATAGGGAAGACGAATAAGCGATGTCCGTCCGTCCATCTAATGTACGTGAAATCGGTTTTCCGAAGCTTTCAGAAAAGCTAGAGACATCGGTCTTGGACTGGTGTATCAGAAATGATCCAAAATGATATTGAAAATCAACGAACTCGAGCAGACAGTTTCACAGCTGGAAAATTTAAACTTGACTACCGAAAACTAATTTTTATGTTTTTATGTTAAATAGACTTATCTTATATTTCAGTACCAATAAAATTGGTATTAAAAATATGAAAAATTAATACAAAAATCAAACAGACGTTTCCAGGGTTGGAAAACTTTAACTTTTTTTGTTATATAAAAATAATCTACTAAAACTAATTTTACCGTTTTCTCTATAAATTAAACATATCTTACATTCTTAAAAAAAAATATTGGTGTGAGAAATCAGAAAAATCTAAAAGGACGATTCCAGGGTTGGGAAACTTACACTTTTTGTGATATATAAAATTAACTAAGTATTTTTATTTTTTTTTTTTTTGCTTCTTTTTTATAAATTAAATATAGTTATTTTATGTTTTGAAAAGAAAGGTTTTGTATAGACAATTAGAAAAATAAAAACTCCAGAGCTGGAAAATTTGATTTTTTTGGATATTAAAATTCAAGTAACTAAATAAAACAAAATTTTTCCTTAATTCCTTATTTTCTTTGTTCACTTAACATATTTTATACCAGAAAAAAATTTAAAAGATGATTCCAGGGTTGGAAAACCAACACTTTTTGTGATATATAAAACTAATTAAATAAAACTAGTTGTTTCTTTGGTTATTAAATATATTCTATATTTTAGAAAGAAATAAATAAGTATTGAAACCAGAAAAATCAAAATTATGGTTCCAGGGTTGGAGATTGAAAAAAAAAAATTTTGGGTAAATAATAACCAGAAAAAATATTTTTTTTTCAGTTAAACATACGAGTATTTCATGTTTTAAGAATATCCTTTACTCAAGATTTGTGTTGTATATGCTTAATTTTTATATGGATATCAAATTTAAGTATAAACGACGGTTTTGGCAATGTTGTTTGTTATGCTCTCAGCATAGTTGTGTTTCAAATCGATGGTCTTTAGTTGACACCTTGTAATGAGTTCTTATTAATGTTTGGTAAATGGAGATAAAAATTAAATTTATCGCTTAAGAACAGTCAAAGCTATAAAATAAATTAAGGGTATGTTACATTCCATTTCTCCAGGAATTTAAATTATGACACGAAAGAGTATTAGTATGGATGTACAAACCGTAGACTATTTTAGGGTTATTAAATAGTAGCACGGTTTTTGAATATCTTGAGAGCGAGCAAACAAGTTCCAATTTTTTGGTATTGTATTGACGTGAAGTCGATGTTGACAACCGGAATAAGGGTGAGTGTAAAATAGGTTATAAATATAGAGTGTACAATAAAATATTTAACTATATCGAAAATCAAATATTTTAATCAAATTAGGCGAAAAAAACCCGAAAGGCCACATTATAAACTATATCACAAATCAGATATGTATGTACGTGTCTGTATACGATATATACATACGTTGGTGAAAGGTATGTAAGATTCAGCACAGCCGAATATAGCGCTCTTGTTTAGTTTGATCTTAGTTTTATGCCGAGTACACAGCACACATTCGAATGCATTTTGTGCTATTACTAGTGTTAAAGTTTGTAATTTCCAAAATGTTTCGTTGTGTGGCAACATATAAAACAATTTAATGTGAACGGTGTTTGCACACATTTTAAAAATGTCACCACAAAATGACAAGACTAAAAATGTTAGATGTGTACTCAGTTTTTGGCAAAAGTGTTCTGCATTTTTGTATTCTAAGGTCGTACTTTAGTAATCCGCGTTAATTTCGTTTAAAAAAATCAGTTAAAGTAGCGGTAGTAAAATTAGAACCCACAGTGGAACCAACATATTTTTTTATAGTTTTGCTATAAAAAAACACATACTTAAAGCAGTTACTCATTTCCTTTACCACACCCCACCACTAACAGACTATGAAAAATCACTAAAGGGAAATATGTTTTTTTTTGCTGCATCGTAGACCATGTATTTTTTTTTTTTATTAAAAAAAACAGAAACTTTATATATTTAGTATTTTACAACATACACATGATTTTTTGTTTAATACTCATACCAAACAAAATTCGTAAGAGTACTATACACTTGATATATAACAACACCTGTAAAATGCTTTGTAATATTTTAACCACTTTATTTTCTTTTACCGCGCTTTAATATTTTGTTTTTACTGCATGTGCAGGTTTTTACAACTTTTTGCGTAACTGTGTAAGACACATTAAGTTTTTTCCAGATGTTTTTTAGTGTATCTTAATAAACAGCAGTTTCTGTTCCGCGCTGGCTGTTCATTTGTTACCCACTAAAGATTTCATAAAAGCAGTCAATCACACATTTTAAGTTCGCATGTTACTGAGCTTTTATGTTTCCATAAAGTTTTCACATTAAACAACTTCGTTTAACGCAAAACTGTTGCATTTCTTTTCACTCACTGCGTATTAAAAGCATTTTTTTTCACTTCATTCTTACCATGTAACTATTAATCATTCGTTTTTACGTTTTCATGTTTGTATCTTTCAAAGAGTTTATTATAAATGACTTAAAGCTCGGAAGACTTTTCGTTGGGATGTAGAGTTTCTGAAGTTTTATGAGTTTGCAGGAAGGATTTAATTAAAAAAGAGCATTGAGGAATATTTGCTTTACATCCCGAATATACATATAGAACAATTCCAACAATTATGTAAGATTATTCAACATATTTGAAAGCTCAGTTACCCGACTGTAATGTAATGTAACTGCAACGTAGGAAACAGCTGATCCATACTTTTATATGAAAATTAGGTTACGTGACATTACATCTCTATAACCATTTGTACTACTTTTCACATAACAATATAGATCAGCTGTTTCCTACTGTTGCAGTTACTTTACATTACAGACGGGTAACTGAGCCTTAAGGCCCTATGCTCCTTATAATGAGCCAAATTAACCAATATATATATATATATAAAAATTCGTTTCGGGCTTATCGGCTCAGACCAGCGGAATTACATATCGCTACAGAAAATATTCAAGCGGCGCTAAGTCGCATTATCTAAGTGGCCAATTTGCGGTTCCGAAAAGTGAAAAAATACGGTTACCAAACGTTTCCTTCAATAAATCAATTATGGTACGCGCTGTGTGACACGTTGTGCCATATTGTTGAAACCATAGCTCCTGCACATTATGGTTGTTAAATTGATGAATGAAGAAGTTAGTAAACATGGTTCTACAGCAGCGAATAGACTGATGCGTGTCTACCTCAACGCTACACACAGAAAATTTTCAATCTATTTATATATTTTATACGTAAACAAGGTTAATCTAATTTTTTTCGTCAATGCTTTTGCTTCATATCAGTTTCATGTTAATCTTACATGATTTATAGTTGAATCAAAGTTATTTCAAGTTGGAACAACATGAACTTAATTTAATGTATAATTTAATGGTATTTTATCAATTATTTAACTAACGTTTGGTTGACATACACTGAAAGAATTTTGTTCATAAATTCTATGAATTTCGACATCAATCCAATGAAAAAATTCATTAAAATTCAACCAACGTCACACTTCGTTGGATTAATGAAACCAGTTTCGTCAAAATTATTTAAATGAAAACTTTATCAAATTTATTTAACAGCGTCATTAAAATGCAATGAAATAACTTGATCGAAACAAGGAAATAATTTCATTTAAACAATGAAATTACTTAAATATAAAGAGGTTGTATTATTAACTAGATAATATTTTTGTCATAAATCCAATGAAATATTGTTACGAAACTAAAATACCTACGAAGCAATTCCAATGAAATTATTTCACAATATCCACGAAATTTTCATTGGATTTGTGAAAAAAAAAAATCTAAAGAAATTGTTTCGTTGGACTTATGAAGCAAAATTCTTTCGGTGTAGACATCAGAAAAATGTTTGTTTGGATATAAATTGTGCTTACCCCTGCAGACACAATAACTTTAAATATTCTTTAGATACACACTAAATATGTACCGTCATTAATAAAATTTAAATTCAATATTATTTTATTGATCATTTAACATAAAATTTACTTGAAAAGTTTTAGTTAAAAAAATACAAAATGCTTTGATAAAAAAACACAAAATACTTTGACTGTACTCCAGGATTGGAACATGCGATCCTCTAACTGCAAGACTAGTACACTATATACCAGACAGTAGCAGTTTGTTGGCTGCTTACAAACATTAAAAAAACAACAACAGTGCATAAACAACTCACACAACTAAGCACAAAAGTTAATTGCAAACAACAAGGCAAATAAACACCAACAAACTTAAACAACATATTTTTTCTTGTAAATTTAATGTGATTTTAATGAATTTGAATCAAACTTTTTGCATGGTGATTTTACATTGGTATTTTTGGTCTGTGTGTACGCTCTACAGCAGCATGATTTTTAAAATAAATTTGCATAATTTAGAAGCGTTGCTCAGGCGTCAGTCTATTCATGTTGAAATGCCAAACCAAACTGAACTTACGTCACATGACAGTTGACAAAATGGCCGCCAGTTAAAAAAGTATTGCCAACTTAAGGTTATTAATTATATTAATACTAAAGGCCGGGGCACAATGAATCCGTCATACGTTAAACTTTGCCTTTTTCAACTGACATTAACGCGACGACGGAGAAGGTTGGCAGAATGAGTAGTTTATTGACGGAAGCATTTGAACATCTTCTATAGGTCGATTCTCCATTTTTTTTATTAAATTCAACTTTTTGTATTTATTTCGCTTATATCTTTTGTTTAATTTTTTTGCCACAAACATACAAAAATCAAAATCAGATCATACCAAAAAACCAACCAATATCTGTCAAACGTACGCAAAAAGTTAAGAGTTGTATTTTGCGTTGACGGGCACGTACTGAATGTAACCGACCTCGTAAGAGACCATGTATTTTAACTTAGCTGTCAGTTGAAAAAGGCGAAGTTTATTGTTTATTTATTATTCATTGTGCCCAGGCCTTAACATTAATGAACATGTTTACCCAAAATAAACTTTTGGTACTGAAAAGTGAGAAAGTGTGTGTATTACTCCCCAGTCGTACACTCAGGCAAAAGCAACAACTTAAGAATAACAACGCGTAATATTAATTCAATAATATTCAATACCACAGAAAATGTACATTGAGATACTTAAAAATAAATAAAATTAATAAATTAATTGTGAAAATTAATATTTTTTCATATTGAAATAAGAAATTTCAACATGACTAGACTTTCGTTAATATTTAATTCATTATGGTTTTAATAGATTTTAAGCTGTTTTTTCTCTATGTGTAGGTATTTACTCACAATTTGACTCACAGCTTTGCTTCAGAAATGCGAAAAAATATATGGTACCCCTTATTAATATTAGAGCGTTGCACCAGCAACACCATAAGCCTGCTTGTTTGCTATCAGTTTAGTAAAATGCATATAAGCAAAAGAGAAAACTACTAAGAGCAGATTACTCAGGAGCATATTCCTTTTCATTTCCGCCTTTATTTATAAAAAAATCAAATTAAATAATTTGTTTTCAGAAATTGTGTTGTACTTTCTACAAAAACAGGATGTCATCACCCTCGACTATAGGACATTAATCTAGAGGCATCAAACAATGTTCTGCAATTATCTTTTTCTCTTCCATCTCCTAGGGTTTAAAAAAAAATTACTAAAATACATATTATGACCGAAGGTTAAGACATGAACTTGCATAAGTGTCGTTGCAGGCATTAAATGTTATATCTTAATAAAAAAGGGCGTAGAGAAGGAACTCGACTTCAATTTTTGGTTAATTTTTCCTTATAAAATAGATTTTGTGAGAAAAAGAATTAATTTTTATTATTTAACAGAGGTTAGGAAGGTTTTTTTTGTTAACAGAGCTCTGTTAAACACAAGGGTTTGTGTCTAGGGCAAGCATCCGCAAAATAAAATATGTTTCTATTGGTGAGAAAAATTAGTGTAAAATAAATTTGCATTGGGAGAAAATTTGTGTAATTTAAAAGTTATGCAGTATTTTCCAATGATATGAAATATTTTGTAAAAAAGCAATTTATTAAAAAAATCAAGTTAAAATCTAACAGACTATACATAAAAAAATGTACCCTATAGAAGACAAGACCTCTGTACCGATCTTTCTGAAATCTGCACAACATTTAATTGGGACTCTGGTATTAATTACAGGCTACTCCTTTCAACCACGCCCGCTTTTAAAATTATATTACTCCTTCTATATAGTTTTTAACAGATTTTATAATACAAACGAGAAGAACTTCGCCATTTGTGGTCCACAAATTCAAAAATTTTTTTTTGCATATGAAAAGGTCCACTAAGTTTTGCTTTTTTTTTGCAAATTGGGAAGGGGTGTCACAAATTACCCGACCCAATAATTGATAATCAAGTAACTGCGTCATTTGTCGACCAATTTTCAATATGCTTTTTGCATATGAAAGAGGTCCACTAAACTAAACTATTCCCTAGCAGTTGTGGGAAGGTTAGCAAAGCACACCAGGTTAAGAAAAATTAATTTATTTTAGATTTTATTTTATTACATCCCAGTAAAAAAAATTGGAAGTCATTCTAAAGGAACTACATTTTCATTGCTTCCAAAAAATCGATATTTTTAATCTGCCGATAGTTAGCAGAAAACCAAGTAGAAATTTATTTTAATTATAGAAAACCTTGTAATTCCTCTATAGTTTTAGAAATTATAAACCAGAATTTTTAAAAAATCGATTTTTTTGAAGAAACTTATGAACTAATTTTGGTCTAAAATTTTGAAGTTATTTGCTTAAATTTACATGAAAATACTGTTTCACGTTTAAATTCCTATAAAAAGAAACTAATTGTTAAAATAGGTAACTATTAGCCATTTTTACTAGACGAAAATATTATCATAGAACACAAAAAAGGAAAATTTTCTTAAAATCGCTTCCAAATCGGTGACCAGGCAGCGAAAAAGAGAACTTCTTGCAATGACAACCCTATGTAAAAATCATTAGATCGGATCGAAATTTGCACTACTTCCAGATCGCAAACTCTACATTTTCATGACTTTTTGGAGTGTCTTTTTTTACTGGGATATTAATGTTTTGCATATAGTTTTAGAAAAAAAAATTTAGAAACTAGAAAAAATTTGTCTGGAAGATAATTATGTTTGGTAGAGCACTTTCTGATTATTTTTTATCGAAAAAACTCTGCACATATATTTAGATTAGTTTAATTAAATTTTTTTATTATTTTTATTAATTTTCTTTTAGCTGAAATTCAGTCGAAAAATTTCGTAATTTTTCCAAAAACATAAATTTTTCATGTTACCAAAAATTATGCAAATAATTCTTTCTCACAAAATAAAAACCGACTGCAATGCAAATATCTGATAAAAGAAGATAAGAAAATGTACGTAAAATATAGAATTAAATAATTAATGGGCGTAACTCCACCCATTTTTTAAGTGCAAGATTGTGTGTTGTTCAGAGCTCAGGGTGCGTGTTAGGTCTTGTAAAAATCTTTAAAGTAGGACCACTTAAAAAAATTTATTAAATTTGAATGGGCGTAACTCCACCCATTTTTTAATGGAGAATTGTGTCTATTTTAGAGCCCAATTTGTGTTGTAAGTTTTGTAAAAATCGGTAAAGTGGAATCTCGTGAAATATTATAATTAATTTTAATGGGCGTAACCCCGCCCATTTTTTCAACATTTAAATTGTGTACTTGCAAGAACCCCAGGTGTTTCATAGGTTTCGCAGCAATTAAATAAGTAGAATATTACAAAATTAAATTTTAAAAATTATGGGCGTGTCAGCGCCCATTTTTTTACAATGAGACCAATGGAAAGCTATACCCTCTCAGACAAAAAAGAAAGAATTTTTACAATCGGTTAAAAAGGTACCGAGTTATGAAGTAACACCCAAAAAAAAAATTCAGACGAATTTTTAACCTCCTCCTTTTTTTGAAGACGGTTAAAAACAAAGTAAAAATAATTATACAATTGAAGGTTAGCCGCGAATAACGTTTTAAGTGACAAAATAATAATTTTTCAGGAGAGCCCAAAAACGTATTTTAAAGCAATATTGGTTTTTTCGTTTAAATTTTTTTAGCTTATCGAAAATAATGATAACTAGCATTAACTTTTCTTTTTGTATCTCTGCTACATTTATCAATTATTTTCGAGAATTTCGTTTGCATGATTTTATTAGTTACTTACAAAGTTTTCCACCGACTGACTGATTATAATTGTATTTTGACGGCGATAGGGTGCATAATTTTGGATGGTTTGATGTATGAACAACGCAAGAGAGTTATGTTAACGGTAATCTGTGAAAAAACTGGTTTTTTAAAAAATGGATTTTACAACGTTATTCGCGGCTGTGCTTCAATTATTGCCAGATATTCCATTTTCAAGTGTAATATTTCAAACCCCGTATATCAGGTTACCTTAACTAACTCGCCTTATGAATGAAGTTTCATATTTTACGATTGAGGGGAACAATATTATTACGATGGTTATATGAATGAATGATGAATGAATGATCTTCTATAGCTCAAATACAATTTTAAGGAGAAATAAAAAATTTTAATAATTATTACAAAACACTTTATTTCTTTACATTTATAGAACCGCTAATGGCAACGAACTTAACGCAGTATATCTTTTATTCTAGCAGAATTATAAAAAAAATAAGAAATAAATAGTAAAGTAGCAAAGCAAACAAAAAAACTAAAGAGAAATTCTTCAACGAAACTTCTTCTCTTTCTTATAATTATTACATTTTATTGTGTCATTTCAAAAAATAAAAAATAAAAATATATTTATATAAAAACTTGCATCGCATTTAAGCAGCATTACCGACACCACAGAATATACAAACTAAAAAAAATCCCTACAGGAAATAAAATATTTCTTTTCTTAAGCTTTCAAAGATATAAATGTATATGTATACAGATACAAGTACATATATACATCTAAATAGGTTTTGCAATAAAAAAAAACCCAAAGAAAAATGTTTCTGCTTAAAGTGAAATAAAATAGAATGAATATGAAAGACAGGGAACTCTTTCAAAACTGTATGTATTATTATTTTTATTATAACTACACTGCTTCCTGTTGCTTAATACGAGCTCAACATAATATTCCCTGCACTATTTAAAAATATTTATTTTTCTTTTAATATCACGCTGTCGTCTTACATAATCATGTGTGTGTGTGTGTGTGTGAGTGTGTGAATATTGCTTGTGTATGCGTATTATTTTAGTACTAGAAATATTTGTTTTATTTTCAAAAGAAATATTGTTGCATACTTTCATGAGCTTTTAATACAGTGCCTCGTTTCTGCAAAGAATGTGAGAACTTTTCGTGGCGAAAAAAATTTGTAAACAACCTCTGAAACATAGGGTGAGTAAGAAAAATACTATATTTGTTGCCCTATGTAACATAAGAGAACTAATATAATTATTTAATTTTTCTCGATGCGAACACTTCTCACTAGTTACAGAAA
This sequence comes from Tachina lurida, assembly GCA_944452675.1. Taxonomy (NCBI): domain Eukaryota; kingdom Metazoa; phylum Arthropoda; class Insecta; order Diptera; family Tachinidae; genus Tachina; species Tachina lurida. The sequence continues at coordinate 43,143,785 of OX101752.1, forward strand.
CGCGGCACTGGAGAATATTTTTTCTGCTATTTAAAAATTTTTTTTGCTCATGTACAGTTTTCTGATGCACTATGGTGCTTTAGTAAACTGCAATGATATCACGTTATAACTACATATGTATTTGACAATATAGCTATGTCTTAGAAAAAAACAAGTAAGAGTGCTATATTCGGCTGTGCCAAATCTTATATACCCTTTACCAACGTACGTACATACATATATATATAGTATACAGACACATACATACATATTTGTTTCCATCTTGGGAGCTTTAATTTTCATTTTTCAAATTTCATACGCTAAACTTTTCTTTCAGAAGCATAAAATATATTCAATTTATAAAGAAAACGAAAAAAATTTTTAGACCTATTTAATTTTACATAACACAAAAAGTGTGAGTTTTCCAACCCTGGAGTCATAATTTTGGATTTTTCTGATTATTGATACCAATCTAGTTCTTTAAAAAATACATAAAATATGTTAAGTGAACAAAGCAAAAACGAAATAAGGAAAAACTTAGTTTCATTTAATTCCTTTAATATTGAAAAATTCAGTAAAGTGCGACTTTGAATCGCGCACGAAAGGCAGGCTATTTTGCTTTTTCGAAGATTTTTTCAGTTTAAACGATTTTTTCAGTGTTGTCGCTTTTTTCTCGTTTCGTTGATTGTTTTCTGTTTTTGGAGGTTTTTTTCTTTTTGGCGATTTTTTCTGTTTTTGGGCTTTTCTTCATTTTGGAGATTTTTTTCAGTTTGGAGATTTTTTTTTTCAGTTTGGCGATTTTTTTCAGTTTTTGGGTTTCTTTTATATAACCGATTTTTTTTTTGGTTTTTTTCATTTTGGCGATTTTTTTCTGTTTTTTGGGGTTTTTTTCGTTTTGGCGATTTTTTTCATTTCGGCGATTTTTTTCATTTTGGCGATTTTTTTCATTTTGGCGATTTTTTTTTTTCATTTTGGCGATTTTTTTCTGTTTTTTAGGTTATTTTTCGTTTTGGCATTTTTTTTTCATTTTGGCGATTTTTTTTCATTTTGGCGATTTTTTTTCATTTTGGCGATTTTTTTTTTTCATTTAAGCAATTTTTCCGTTTTATGCGATTTATTTTAGTCTTAGAATTTTTTTTAATTTGGTGCTTTTTTTCGTTTTGGCGATTTTTTTTTGTTTTTGGCGATTTTTTTCAGTTTGGCGATTTTATAATTTTTTGATTTTTTAGTTTTACCGTTTTTGAAAATTTCAAGAGTTTTGCTCTTATGGTTGCCAAGATACAGCAAGTTGTCAAAATTGCATAGTCAAAAGTGCATTAACTGATGAACACCCTTTAATTTAAATTTTTGGAAATTTTAGTGTTAATTTTTGTAGTCTGTGTAAAAAGTGTATATACATATAATTGTATGTATATTACATGGGATTTTAACATTTTTCGTTGCTCGTTTTGGAACACCCTTTAATTTCCGATTCTCATGTATTTGTTGTTGTAGCGGCCAAAGGTCTACACACTGTGTCCAAATTTCAGGTCTGTAGCTCGTACGGTTCTCGAGAAAATACTAATATAGTTTTAGACATAGTTAATTTTACATAGCACAAAAAGTTACAGTTTTCCAACCCTGGAAACGTTTTTTTAATTTTTTTATATTTTTTTAATTTAAAATACCAGTTGTAATCGTACTGATGTGTAAAATAAGTTTATTTATTAAAAAAAATAAAAATTTGTTTTCGGTAGTTACTTTTATATGGCAAAATGAAGTTTACGTTTTCCAGCTCTGCAATCGTCTGTCCGATTTTGCTGAATTTCAATACCAATCTATTTTGGAAAATTTCTGACACACCAGTCCAAGAACGAAGTCTCTAGCTTTTCTGGGAGCTTCGGAAAACCGATTTCACGTACAGACGGACAGACGGACAGACGGACAGACGGACAGACGGACATCGCTTATTCGTCTTCCCTATGCATAAGGATCCAGAATATATATATTTTATGGGTCGCTTATTGATATTATAGAAATTACAAACGGAATGACAAACCTATATATACCCTTTTACCATTTTTGTTGGTAAAGGGTATAAAAAAGGAGACATGAGTTCGACTCCACTTTCGAATAAAATTTATTCCAAGACATGCTGTGATTTTTATAGCCTTCACCAAAAACGGTAAATAATATATATATAGGTTTGTCATTTGAAATTTTCACAATATTAATATGCGACATATAAAGTATATATGTATATATTCTGGGTCCTTATAAATAGGGAAGACGAATAAGCGTTGACAGTCTATCCGTCCGTCTGTTCATCTGATGTACGTAAAATTGGATTTCCGAAGCTCCCAGAATAGCTTGAAACTTCGGTCTTGAAATGGTGTATTAGAAATGGTACCAAATAGATTGAAATTGAAAATCAGAAAACTCGGTTTCAGAGCTGGAAAGTTTCAACTTTTTCTTGGCATTGAAAAGTAACTAACCTACTAAGTTTGGGTGTTTTGTTTATATATACTTTTTATATTTCGATTGAAAATAAATTGGTATTAAAAATCAAAATAAATCAAAAAGACAATTCCAGGGATGGAAAATTCTAATTTTATTTTTCTTTGCTTTTAGCAGTAACCTACTAAAGCAAATAATTTTCCTCCATAAATTAATTAAACTTATTCTATATTTAGGGAAAAAATATTTAGGTTTTTTAAATTAAATTTAAATTATTCAGAGTTGAAAAATTAATTTTTTTTTTGGGAATTAAAAGTAACCAGGTGAAATTAATTTTGTGCTATCCTTTAGTAATTAAATATAATTGATGTTTTAGAAAAAAAGCATACAAAATTACAAAAATAAAAAAACAGCCCCAGAGCTGGAAAACTCGAACTTTTTTTTGGTATATAAAAGTAAATAGATAATTTTTTTTTTTCTTTGATAAGCCCAGTACGAAATTTCACGTTTGTAAATTTACATTTAATTCTACAGGGAAAAATAATAGTGTAGCCTTTTGTGTAGAATTATGTTTGCATAAGCACAAATTCATTTATTTTTTAATTTACAACACACAAGGACTCGAAAAAATAATTACAATTTGAAGAAAAGTAGAAATGTCAAAAATTTCGTGGCCCAACAATTATTTGAACATTAGTTTTTGTTTCAGTTGACTGAGAAAAGTCTCCCTTTATATTTATAACATCCCTAAGATAGGCAATGAATTTCGAAAATTTTGGGTATTTTTCATTTGAAAATTCATGCTAGCTAATGAAGCTTTCTTTTTGTAATTTACCAACCTGAATTTCCGTATTTTTTTACATACAGTTTGTATGAGAACCTAAAAGTTCCTATGAACTCCGTACCAGGCTTTAGCAAAATAAAGTACATACTTATGATATTCCTAGCAAAATTAATATACCATTTACACCTGCACGAAATCAAGATAATTTCAATTAAAATCTTCACCAAAATCATCATGTTCTTTGCGTATCCAAAACATAAAACATTGAATAAAATGTTTCCTAAACTACAGTCCTAGACTACAGCCAAACAACTTTAATACATTGGCTCTTATAGAACAGTTACATCAGCACAAAATCTAGCATATTTTGATTAAAATCTTTATGAAAATCTATACCGTTTTCACCAATTTTTTTGACATTTATCAAAATTTTTTTATCCAAAACAAAAGCCATCAACTGAACTGTTTCCAAAACTACAACCAAACAATTGCAACGTAGCCAATTCATACACTTTTTTAAGCAGACCGTAGCTAATCCACTCACCTTTTGTTGTACAGGGTAGTAAAGAATAATTAAAAACATTACATTTTCATTAGATTTCCTACAAATCTACAGAAAAATTAGATTTCGTTTTGTATGGGAAATCTGGAAAAAAAAAGCAGCTTGATTCAGCTCGAAATCTCAAAAGTACTAGATTTCGAGACAGTGTAAATGCACTTTTAGTGTAGCACTTACAAGATTCCGAACTAAATCTATTTGCTTTTAAATAGATTTCGCATACAAAGCTTTGGCAGTAGATTTGTATAATAGGGCATTTACATTATCTCAAAATCTAGTACTTTCGAGATTTCGAGCTAAATCTAGCTTCTTTATACTAGATTTCCCAAACAAAGTCTAGTTTGTGTAGATTTGTAGGAAATCTATGTAAATAAAATCTAATATATTTATTTTATTTTCACTAATAGTGCATTTACACTGTCTCGAAATCTAGTACTTTCGAGATTTCGAGCTAAATCAAGCTAATTTTTTCCAGATTTCCCATACAAAAGTAAATCTAATTTTTCAGTAGATTTGTTGGAAATCTAATAAAAATCTAATGTTTTTATTTATTATTTACTACCCTATACAACAAAAGGTGAGTGAATTAGCTACGGTCTGCATAAAAAAGTGTGGGAATTGGCTACAATGCAGTTGTTTGGTTGTAGTCTTGGAAACAAATCAGTTGATGGGTTTTGTTTTGGATAAAAAATATCTTGATAAATGCCAAAAAATAGCTGGTGTAAACGGTATAGATTTTCATAAAGATTGTAATCAAAATATGCTAGATTTTGTGCTGATGTAAATGCCCTATAACCTGTACATAATATTTTTATAAAAGATGATTGAATTAGCTACGGTCTGCTTGAAAAGGTGTGCGAATTGGCTACATTGCAATTGTTTGGTTTTAGTTTTGAAAATTGTTCAGTTAATGGGTTTTGTTTTAGATAAAAAAGTCTTTATAAATCATCAGTTGATAATTTAAATGTCGTATGTGGATTTTTTGCGGTTTTGAGTTAAGAACGAATCCTTAGGGTTTCCGACCTGATCAGTTTTTCGATACCTCATACGGTTTTCGAGATATAGAGTGTTAAATTTGTCGTATGTGCCACTTGCTGATACAATTTTCAAACTTAAAACTCAATTTGCTCGAAACTATCAAAATCCACATACGACAATTAAATTATCAATCGACGAAATGTCAAAAAAATTGGTATAAATAGTATAGATTTTCATATAGATTTTAATCAAAATGTTTTAGATTTTGTGCTTGATTTGTTTTAAATACCCTATTCGACATAATTTCTATAAAAGGTGGGTGAACTAGCTACTCTCTATAAAATTTTCTATTGAGAAACGTGAATTAGCTAAGTCTACACTTTTTGGGTTACAGCTTAAGAAAATTTTAGACAAAGAATTTTGTTTTGGGTACGAAATCTTAAAAAAAAATTCAAAAACCCTTAGTGTAAGCGATATAGATTTCGATTAAGATTTCAAATCAAATCCAATAGATTTCTAGTTAATATAAATGCTGTATACGTTTTTTTTTTAATAAAAGCTTGACCTTGATTTGGTTATTTAACACAAGGACCTTATAATTTTTAATGGCCTATGAATAGAATAATTGTAGCTATTATTGCGTGTTGAGTTTAATTAATTTTTTCTTTCTTTCTTAATTAAGGGTAGCCTTAATTCAAGTATTTCTGCTAATTCAATTATTATACTAAACTTGGTACGGTGTTACGCCCATAGTGCAAAAATATTGTTTTGCACCAGCACAGCAGTGCACAAAAAAATTATATAATTTCCCTTTTACTTTGAAACCTGCATTGACTGTTGGAAATTTTAATTTATTAACACTGCATATGTCTGAGTATTTGGTATGTTTGTATTTCCTAACTACCAGTATCTATTGTAATGCATTCTTTCAATGCTTGTGCTGTTGTGAATTTTAGTTGCAACCGCAACAACAATTGAATAGATTTTTGATTAATGAAAATTTTAGAGCTTTAAGCATTACGAAGATAAAAATGAAACAAAAATTCAAAGAAAAATAAAACATTGAACAATGAATGATTGATATTATGTTATTTTATCTATGTTTTTCTATGAATTATAGTAAAGAGAAAACGTTGCAATGAATAAACATATACATATACACATTTTAAAAAATATTAGAAATTTAAAAATCTATTATTTGAATTTATCTCCTGCAGTAAAATAGAAAATAGAATATATGTAAATATATATATTTTTTTTTTTTTGCTTTACCGTTATATTTAATTGAAGGCTGTGATTTTATTTGTTATTTTTAACACCTGCAAAAATACACACAAAAAAGTAATACGAATGATTTTGTAATATTAATGAAAATATATGTAAAATCAATTAAAAAATTAATTAAATTTTCACCTATAAAAAATTTGATAATATTAATTAAATTTGTCCACTCAAATTAATAAATACAATTGAAAATTTAATTGAATTAATTAAATTTTAAATTGAATATATTAATTGGTGAATATTTTTTCTGTGTAGGAAAAGTTTACATACAAATTTAAAGAAATTTATATGAAATTTATTGCGGAGCTGGAAGTATTATATTTTCGTTGACTTATTTACTTCAAGTTTTATGCTTGAATAAATCCCTGGAGATTTGGGGTTATGGCTGTTGTATAAATATTACAGTGAGTTAAAGTATAAGATATAAGTAAGAACAAAAAGTTGGATAAAACCATGTTGCAAGTTGAATCACCTTTTACGTAAAATAACTAACTTTTAGAAATATTTAATCTTTTGTATTCTAGAAGGGCTTTTCACCAATCCAATTAAAAAACCCACAACCGTTTACAGATGTCTTTCGCAGCTTGGAGTACGAAATTTGTTTACTTTAAGTGTACAATAAACTTTAAAAACTCCCGCAACAAAAACATTTCAATTTATACAACAGCCTTCTTTTCACCAAGTCAATCGCCATTGAGTGCTTTAAGCAAACAAATGATACAAGCGAAAACTTTCACATTTGCAAGTGTCAATAGAATTGTTTCTTTTACAAAGGAACAGGAAACAACTCATTTAAAAACCCACAAGACAAGCATATAAAACCATTGCTAAGCGCAACATATTGAGGGTTTGCTGCGAGAGAGTCGGTAACGCAAAAAAAAATTTGTTTTACTAAAAGCTAGTAAAAAGTCTTATAATTATTTACAACTGAATGTTACAGTGCAGTTTAAAAGCCGTTTAAGTTGAACTAAACTTTAATTTATATAAGTATAGTAGAGTTAAGATCAAGATATGAACAATTGCATAATATTGCAATCGGTTTCAAGACCGATTATTAATCTTAGAAGTAATTAAGCAAACGTAGGGAACAATGAAACAAGCCCATTAAAAATCGTTGTACAACAGTTGAATAGGCAGTTGTGTCAAATGTGCAATATATTTTAATGTACACTATATATAGTGCATCATACTTCATTTCACAATTTCAAAATATTAAGTTACAATAAAACTTATTACAAATATAACCATGATGTAAGATATTATTTTGATTCTTTGTTTTTTGAAGTGTTAAATTAATAAATTTTAATATAATTTATAATAATTTTACACATACACATATTGTCACACTTGTCATTTCATTTGACAGTATTGTTAATGGGTATGCAATAAAGGTTGCGCGTGGTGTTGGCTGAAGTAGTTATCACGTTTGCTAAAAAAAAAAACGAAGGTTACCCATAAAATCTTTAAAATAACAATATCACACACACATTTCGCTGATGTGTATTAGTATCCCTTTTTAATAGTTGTTGTAGGAAGGTTCAAGTGATGATGAAGGTATAGACACTGGTCCGTGAACTACACCGGTTTCAGCGGATACTATCTGAGCGCGCTCATTCGTCGGTATTGTGTAGCAAGAGAAAAAGAATACTAAGCAAGCATAGCTTCCAAAATTTACTACGTCTTATTAACACCAGAGGCGCTGTAACATTGTCTTAAAATAGACAAAAACAATGCAAAAAAATCAGTGTTTTAAAAGAACGATGATTTCCTCTATATCTCCCTTCACCACCTGTCTGCCCTGTTACTATCCCTTTCGTAAAGAAGGTAACACCTAGTACTAGAAATAGCCATTCATTGCCTAAGTGTTACTTTTCTTAAAAATGCTAGCAAATGCTTTGTGCCCACCTCTAGTATCCCAGCAAAAAAATATTCGACACTTAGAAGCACTAAAAGCTGTTAGAAGCAATACATTGTAATGTAATGTAAGCGAGACCATGAAAATATGTTCTACGAACAGTACACAAATACACACACACGTTTGGTGGATTATTTATTGCTATTGCATCCAAGTAGCTAATCGCGAGCAAAAATCATGCATTATAAAAATCTAATTGCAAGTGATTCCGTTTCGTTGTATCCCTTGAAATTTTAGTAAAGTTTCTTGAGAAGATTAGTGGTCATTTTGGTAAAATATGGAAGAGCGCACACTAAACTATTTAAGAAATGTGACCACTTAAATCACATTTAGAACGATTCAGAGTAACACACCTATATGCTACGCTGCTCTTCCATATTTTACCAAAATGACCACTGATCTTCTCAGGACTCTAACAGACATATTTCCACCATCCTTTTTTTATAATTTCATCAACTATATTTTATAGCAATCTTTCCCAAAAAAAATCTATCTAATCCTAACCCATTTAGCGACTACTGTTAAATAGCTAACAGTGCTCTGTTATGTGCTTAAAATGATATGTTAGAAATTTTGCTTCCTGTCTCTGCTGGTTAAATTCGAATTTATCTTCACACACATGAAATATTAAAATAAGTTATTTGTATGCTGGTTTAAAAACATTTGAAACCAAAACTAGAGCCAAATTGCAGCGAATTATTAAAAGAACTGCTATATTGCATTCACTTTTTGACATTTCTGGTATTCTCGAGTACAATAGCAATAAGTTTTTAAAATTTTTCAAACACCTCCATAATCTTGAGTTGCATGTACAACCGGGTTTTCGTACCCGTATGCATCAACCTGTTGCACACAGAAAATATTTAACATAAAAATATACGAAAGCAAGATTAATTTAAAAGTTTTCAGCAATGATTTTGTTTTACATGTATTTCATGTTAATTTAACATGATTTAGAGAAAATTGCAAAAAAAAATAATCCCTTTTTAAATGACGTTTATATCATGTTGATTTTACATTAACACACTGTTAAACCAAAATGAGCAATCACCTTGAGTCAAAGTTATTTCAAGTTGAAACAACATGAATTTCTAATTTAATGTAGTCCTCTTATTTTACTAATTATTTAACTCACGTGATTTTTTTTAATAGAAGTAACACTCAGGCAATGAATGTCAACTACTATTACCAGGTGCTACTTTGTTAAGGAAGGAGAAGGCAAAGTGATAGATAAGACAGGAGGAAAGCTTCATTCTTTTAGAACTCTGCTTTTTGTTTGCACGTTTTTAATAATGCTGTATTGCAGCGCCTCTGGTGTCAAAGAGGCGTATTAAACTTTCAAAGCTGTGTTAAGTAGCCATTTTATTGGTTATTTTACTTTGCCGATGATTCTGCTACACAATACCGACGTAGGAAGCCGCTCTGATGAAACATTAGGATTAGTAAGCAGCATTGAGTGCATTGGGCATGAAAATCAGCAAAGTTTTGTATTGTATGTTTGAGTTTGGACCAGTGATGGGAAATGAGATTTGCATTTCGGTACCAAAAAAAATTTTTGCAAGTACTTTTTTGATGCCGAGAGTATCAAAAATTATTATTTTTTATTAAAATTTTATTAACAAAAAATTATATAAAATTAATTTACAAAGAAATAAAAAAGGAACACAAAACATGTACTTACATATCGAGCCAAAACCGCTAAAAGCTTAAGCGACACATTTTTTGGACTTCGTTTTTTTGACGAAAATCGACTATTTACCATCGCAAATAATCGATTTTGGTAAAAAAATTAAGTTCGAAAATTATGTCGCTTAAGCTATTTTGGCGGTTATGGCACGATATGGGTTAATACAAAAAGGGCGTATCTCAATTCGAAGTCGTGTTTTTAACGTTTTCAAAATCAAGGACTTATGGCAACTTAAAAATTCATTTCAGCATGTAAATGCCTTAGTTTTTCTCCAGTTTTTGTCCTTCTCCTATAAAATATCAAAAATTCGAGTTCCAGGTTTCTTATATTGAGCTTTCGACACTCACATATCGTTACCTTAATATAGAAAGGCTCTAACTCATTATTCCTTTTAAATCGAGATTTTTTTATATTTCGATAGAAAAACATCTAATGTATCGAAAAAAAAATTCAAAAATCTTGATTAAAACATTGGCGGACAAGCCGGCATATGGCTTCGAAAATTTTGGAAATATACACGACATGACGGGAAATGCTGTCGTTCATTGTTTCATGTATGGGGATAAAACTGCATACGCCAACTCTAAATGCGTTATAAAGTATTGAAATATAATTTAAACGACCCTTTAAAAACATTTTATTTTCATATATGAGCAATTAGTAAGGTTTCAATTGAAATACAAGTAGAAAGTTTCCTTTTCCGGTTTCTAGCAAATGTCCCTTTACTTTCCAACAACTAATTTCTACTGTCCGCCCACATGTTTCAAAAAAAAAAGTTAATGAGTTAGGGCCTTTCTATATTAAGGTAACGACATGTCGGTGCAAATTTTAAAGTTATAACAAAAAGAGTTTTTAGACTTTAATAAATCTTTGAACTGGATACAACTTGATACTGTTGAAACATGAAGTCTGATCCTTTGTTTTGTTTTCATGAGATTTTGGTAAGAGGAAGTCCTTTCGACACTTGAAGAGGAGTAAGGTATGGACATAATTCCGCAAGCTACTCTTGATATATCAGGAAACATGTGTTCATCATGTTTTAGTTTTAGGCACTGCACAGTGGGGACTTTGGCAAAATAAATGTTGATAAATTTGGAACTTCTAAACTACTGTTTGCACGATGTGTAGTCCATTATATTTTTTCCACGAAATAAATTTTTGGTATGAAAAATTACGCGAAAATTTTTTTTTAAGTGGAAAATTTTTTCTGAAACTTCCGACATTTTTAGAGGAGTACTTAGGCTTTATTGTACATATGTGTCTTAACAGCCTTCTGGCGTAAACCAAAAGTTTCAGCTTTATAATCATTTATTTTGCACTGTAGACCAGAAGCTGCATATATTTTCTATTGTTAATCGTTTCAGTTCTTCCATATCATGCTAATGCTCTATATTGGTTGTTAATATTTTCAAAATATTGCTTTAGTTTAAAGTAGTGTAATGAATTTGGTTTTAACTGATAAAACATTTATTGGGAAAACTTGCTAAACCAAACTAACATTTCATTGACATAGTACACTTTTGCCTTTAGAACTTTTTACAATTTTCTTTAAACTGATGATATATAGACCAACTTCTGTGCCACAGAAAATATCATTGAGTGTAAAATGGTTTTCGTTTATATATAATTATGAAGGGTTGCATTTTTCTAAAATATCTTTACTAATAAAGTATCGTGCCATTTGTCGAAAAAGAAATTCAATTCCTGGCAAAAATAAATTCAATCTTCTGACTGCATTTCAAAGTTCACCGCGAGAGTATCAAATATGTTGGGGGAGTACTACGGTACTTTTTCATGTAAAATAGTATCAAAAAAAGTACGATCGTACCAACTTTCCCATCACTGGTTTGGACTCATGGCGCACAGTGAGACAGCCCTATAGTAACCGCGGCAAAAAATGGTTTTTTCGCGTGTCGTCCAATTTGGATGAAATTTTCAAAGTATATTAACAGATATATGAGTAACAATTTCCTGAAATTTCAGCCTCATAACTTCATTTCTTTTTGGTCTAGAGCAAGTCAAAGTTGAGGTATTCCAACGCTATTGAAATATGTTAGTTCAATATGTAATATTCAAAAGCTTATTAATAAAAAAATACATAATAAATATAACTTTAAAGTATTTTGTTAACTAATTTAGTTGTTGTAAAATGAGTAGATGAAAGAAGAAATTTAAAAAAAAACACAAACAAAAAATTTATTAACAACAGAATTGTGGTGTATGAATTTAACATTTTGCATTTGCAATGGACTAGGAAATATAGAGCAGCCCCTCGCCCTAGGTGCAGAGTTATATCAAATGAAAGATTGAAGTCTCAGCTTTCATTTGAAGTAAAGGACATATAGCAAAAGTTTGCAAAAGTAATTTAAACATACAAAATACTACAAAAAATACGCAAGGCGCACATTCTGTCGCTATACGTATGTTAGCATGTTTACTTTACTTTTAATTTTTTAATTATTAATTATTTTTTTGTTGTTTATTATTATTAAAAAATTATTGAAAGAATGAAAAAATTTGTTCTTTTTTATTTCATTTCAATGGCGTAATAGTGGGAGTGTTATTGTAATTTTTGCATGCAACATTACAGTAAATATCAAATTTGAAGGTTGAATTTTCTTTTTTTTTTAACTGGAATTGTCTCAAAAATAACCTGTGCAAAATTTCAAAGCTCTACAATGACTCCTTGTATTTAATGCCGGTGTTGTCTCACTGTGTGGCGTGATAGTGGACGCGCTTATCGCTGCAGCCAAAATATATTTTTAAATATTCTTTAGATATGCACTAAATAAATATTTCCATGAATGAACTAAATTTGAATTCACTATGATTTAATTGGTCATTGAACAAGAAATTAATTTTAAATTAAAGCTGGAAATTGTCTGAGTTATGAAAGATTTTATTAAAGAAATATTTCTATAATGACTTTCATGTAATCCTTATGCTGTAACTGATGATTTGTATTATAATTTTTTGCTGGGAATGTATTGATTGACCGTTTAAAAAAAATTTTTTTTTAACTAAAATTTAATTTTTTTTTATGTCATTTTGTACAATTTAAAGTTCTTATGCCGAGTACACATTATGACATTTTTGTGACAACACAATAATGTTTACTGGTGGCAACTTCTGTCATTTCCAATATTTTTCTTTGTGTGTATCATTAACTCAAATATTATATATTTTAAGTTATGACGTTGTTTGAGTAAATGTACAAAATGTGTTTCACTTATAGTGTTTCGTTTTTCTTGGATATTTCTTTGTTGTACCATAAAACGCAATCGTACTCCTTAACCATAAAGTAAAAACCAACACTTAAAACTAAGACTCAGTGGCAGTTAAGTTCTTAAATATGAAATACATATCATCAATGCTTGATTTACAATGTATATAAAAATATATATTATGGCATTTCATAACTAAAATAAAAAATTAAACACAAAGCAAAAAACTTAAACCAAACCAGAAAGTAAGTAAAACAAAAAATTTTTTTCCATAAAATATAAGAGAAAAACTGTAATAAAATGATGCAGTGAACTAGTATATTATTTAACAATAAATCTTTTCTGTATTACAAATATTCAGGATATAACGACGAAAAATTAATGCTGATGATTGCAACTCATCATTACTTGCAAAGAACTTAAAATGTTTTATTTAACATTTATTCAGCTGGCTGCACAGACAATATTTATCTGGAATTTGTAACAATAAGAATTATTAAAATTTTGCAATCAATAGCAAAATAATTCTTTGGTTGTTACAAAACTGATGGATCATGTACGCAAGAGTTGCCAGACCAGGCTAAAGCGGTCTAGACACTATTAAAATATAAATAATTCATTATGATACGATTAGTGAAAATTAGTTTGTTTGTATTAAACCGACAGTGATTGATTTGAATTTTGAAAGTTTTAATTTTCGACATGCTTGATGTGGCAATTTGATGTGTTTCATTAAGTTTGTTCATCAAGCACGAACACATTTAAAGTGAGATTTTAAGCTGTACGGTTGTTAAAAATGGCGGATGAAAGAAATAAGCATTGAATGTAATTAACTACCTTCTTTTAACTATTCTTTCATCCCTTAAAGGTTTTCCTTCTAGATATCAATAAATGGTTCTTTGTTGTTTGCTTCAGCATAAAGATATCCCTGCAATGACAACTATTCAAATTATAATATATGTCACGAAATTCTGTTTTAATGTTTAATTTTTTATTTTCTTTCTTAAATTTAATCTTTTTTTTGTAGATCTTATAAACGTTAATTACCGGCTAGTCCCACGATGTCACCAGACTTTGTTCGATCGAATACTTATATTGAAAACAACATAAAATTGTGTAATTTTGTTGTTGTTTGCAATACAATTTGTCGATCGAACGATTTCTAGTGACATCGTGGGACAGGCCGTACTTAACCATCAAATCTGAACTGAAATTAAATTACTCAAATATTTAAATTTTAGTGGAGTGGTAGTGAAGTATTTAAAATCCTTTCTCTTCAAATCAGTCTCATGCAATGTTTTTGAATTAAGTTTTACAAGACTTTTAAATAAGACTAATAATCACCAACATTCAGTGCCTTTCAACTTGGAGAATATTATAAACTCAAACGTTTTTCAAACAGAAAGTTCAAGGTAATTTTACATGTTTTTATAGCTATGCTATTTATGGTGCGATACATAAGTTCAGACGTAATTTTTGTAACAAAAATAATCGACACTATTGCAGTTATAAATTTATTTTTGTTTTGAGGTAGTTGTGCTTAAAAGCAGAGTACGAAAACAAACGAAACAAATTGTGTAATTTTGTTTTTTTTTTCGTTCTTTGAAGTGAGTGAAACAGAAACAATGAGAACGAGTGCTTAATTTTTTTTTTTGTATTGTTTTTTCAAAAAAACAGGGAAACATAGCCTATCGGCTGTAAGCCAGCTAACAGCCGCCGCCGGCCACAAACAATACATTAATTTAACAGTACGCCGCTAGAGAGGAAAATAATGGGAAATATATGGAAACGTTTTGAAATATTTACGGCGAGTTTGACCACACTATATAACATAATTTTATTGCATTGTTATTTAACACATTAAGTTTGTTTTGTATAGCTAAGCAGCATAGCTATAACCGGGTGTCCTTACACTCTAATCTCTTCTTGTCATATTTTCCATTTTAATCAAAGTAAGTCACTAGTTTAATACACATTAAATCAAATTTCATTATTTAATTTCGCCATTAAATTTCATTTATGTCTCTTTTTAACGTTGATTTATTTAATTTTCTTTCATTTTCATTTTTATTTTAATCCTGCTAGTATTTTTTTTTTTTAGTTAATTTTCGAGATTTTTGTCCTTTAACATTGTGTAACCTCGTAAAACTTTCGTTAAACTTATGTATGTACTTGTATAAACTTAAACTTGTGCATATACATACTTACTTCTATGTGTGTGTGTGCGTGTGTTGCTGTTTAATTCTCCTTGGGTTTCAACGATATTTTTTTCCATTTTGTATTGCTCTCTGGTGTCTATTTATTCAAGTACAGCTTGCTGGCCAGATATACAAGTTGACCCAAATTATACATTTTTCGAGAGAAAAAAAAAAGATGATTTCTGTTACATTGTGGCATGTTTGCTTAAAGTCTGTGCAAACTCTGACTCTATATCTTTTTTCTTATACTCTTTTTTTATTTACGACTTCTCTAAATAATTTATTTTGTTGTTTTGCAAGCAAATGAAACAGGAAGCAAAACTGAACTTTTGTTTTTCTCTATACTTATATAAATATTTGTATTTATATATTTTTTAAAGGAATAGTAAAAAACACTTTTGCAAGGATTCCTTAGGAAGTGGTAAAAGTCTGTATGTTTTATTGAAGTCAGTTAGCATTTAAGTATATCGTATTATTATTATTTTTAGTTTAAAGAAAAAATTTATTTTCTTTAATTTTTCTTTTAAATTTTTGATTCGGAATTTAAATGCAAATAATACATAAAAGATAACTAAACTATTTGCTTGAGCCAGGATGTCGAACGCGAAACTTTAATATATAATTTATAATGAAAACAGTAAAATAATAAAGAATGTTTTTATATGGAAACAAATAAAAACTTTTACATTTATAATTCAATCAGGCTAAAGTTCGTATTGCTTTGTAAGCCAAATTACATGTTATAATTATTAATGAACAAATAACACCAAAGTTAATTGTAAATATTCAGACAAACACATAGTCAAACGGAACAACTAGCTGTTGTTAATATATAGAGATGGTAAAGTTTAGCTTTCATTACAAAAAAAAAACCTTTTAGCAAAATTTAATACGATGAATAAAAATAATTCACATATTCCATTTGCAATAATGCCTGAATATATAAAACAAAAATCTACATCAACTGACACCACCCACACTGTAGACCAAACACAAAAAGAACGCTGATGATGAAGGTGTAGTGGTCTTCGAAAACAGCTAGTTGTTCCGTTCTACTAAATGTTTGTCAGAATATTTACAATTAACTTTGGTGTTACTTGTTCATTAATAATTATCACATGTAATTTGGCTTACAAAGCAATACGAACTTTAGCGCGATTAAATTATAAATATAGAAATAAATGAAGTTCGAACAATAATAATTAAAATTAACTTAAAATAAAATTAAATTAAACAAAATAAAATAAAATTAAATTAAACAAAATAAAATAAATTAAATTAAAATAAAATGAAATAACACTTAATTCAATTAAATGAAATAAAATAAAACAAAATACAATAAAATAACTAAATTAAATTAAATTTGTGTTGTTGCAACTTAAAATAACTGTGATTCAATGCAAATCGAATTCATATTAGGTGACCTTATCGCTACAACAATACAACAAAACTAAAAACAACATGCAATTTGTCTGGCTGTAAAAAACCCCATCTGTCAAAAACAGGTGACTAAAATGCCAATACATACATACATATTTATAAAATCATACCAAGGCAAATTCATGACAGGTAGAGTTAATACTACAACAAAGTACAAACAATAAAAACAATATGGTATTTTGTTGTTGCCTTGGGAGCCTCGTATGTGAAAATCAGCTGATTGAAAATACTAAGGCAGAGACCTATGCCATGATGGCTCACAGCCGGCTGAGCCAAGCCATTGGTAATTTTAGTCAGCTACGCCGCTGCCGAAAAAAATTTGGCTTATGTCGCCTGAAACAGCCGCCGATTCTCCATGTACAATATTTATTATATATATTAAAATTATTTTATTTAGTTTTTAATTATTTTTATTTCTCAGCTTCCGCCAACGATTTTCTGAAGAGCAGCCGCCGCTGAAAAAATCGCCTGGCGCAGTTCTCTGTATATAAACAACTTTTGACACACGAGCCAACAGTTATATGAATTCGCCTTGAATTATGCCAAAAAAAAGTAGATCAGCTGTGTTTTCAACTTTACCTTTTATGAATTTGCCTTTATACATACACCTTTCACTTTAAAGAATCAGTGGATAAAAGAATAGATTTTGACAATCGGGATTCAAAGCAGTTTAATTAGTCTTCTTACACCTGATAATCATCTGGACTGTTAAGGGCACCTGTTATCAATTCGGCTTGCTTCAACATAGTTCATCGTGAATTCGCAATAACTCTGATTCAATATAGTTCCGCGTGCATTTCAGAATCAAATTCACGTTGTTTCAACTTAAAATAATTTTGATTTAACATGGTTCTTCGTGAATCTGAAATAACTCTGATTCAATTTAGTTCATCGTGTTATTTCAGTATTAAATTCACATTGTTTCAACCTGAAATAACTTTGATTCAACAGTATTCTTCATTTTTAGTTAAAAGTATTGTAATAATAAATTAACACGAAATAAAGTTACTTGATGAAACACATGTGAAGTAAAATCGCTAACGAAAAATATTAAATTAAACTTGTGGTCGTAGATTTTAATGTGTTACTTTTTTGGGGGAAATTCAAAAAGAATAGTTATGCGGTAGCTTGTTACTTGCACTCCTTAAACGGGACTTGTTCTTCAGTTGACTTTATATGCTACAGCTTGGTTCTACAGGGTGGACCAAAAGTTACCATGGGATTTTTTTCGTTTATTAATTTTTTTTTTTTCAGATTATATAATATACAAAATGGAAATTTTTTTACACTAAATATGAAAAATAATGTGCCTTAAATGACCACCATTTTCAGCTTCGCACTGATGGGCTAGTTTTAGAGCATTTTCCATAATATCTTTCAAAATTTTTGGCTATACCGTGCGAATTTCTGCAACAATGTTTGTCTTGAGCTTAAGGCTTGTCTCTGGCTTGTTTACATATACTCACTCGTTCAAATAACCGCAAAGCAAGTAGTCGGGTGCAGTCAAATCTGGTGATCACGCTGGCCAAATAATTTCCAAATTTCTGGAAATTATTCGCTCTCCAAAAATTTGACTTAAAAGTGCCATTGTGTCTCGCGCAGTGTAGGCAGTGGCTTCGTTCTCCTGAAACCACATACCAGGTCTGTTTTCAAGAGCAGGACGTAATAAATTTTCTATCATAAGCCGATACCGCTCTCCATTTACGGTTACAGCACTTCCATCTTCATTCTCCAAGAAGTAAGGTGCAATGATATCTTCAGATGTTATCCCACACCATATTGTACACCTAATGAGGTTCAATAGGCACTGATGAATGGTTCTTAGATTTTCCCAGCCATTCAAATGAAAATGAGCTTCATCACTCATAATCAAATTTTCAATAAAGTTGATTCTGTTGATTCTATTATTCTGGTTCTCTGTTCAGTTGTGAATCTCTCCATTATTTATTCACCAAGTGTTATTTATATAATCTGAAAAAAAATATATAAACGAAAAAGTTATTAAATTTTAAGACCCCATGGTAACTTTTGGCCCACCCTGTATATTTGCCTCACTATTATGGCAAACTTTTTATCACTTTCTTTTGTCTTACACGATTCTTGAATGAATAGAAGCTATAGCAAAGGTTATTTAATTTTAAACAAAAATTTAGATTAATTCACTTGCTTCAGCACTTAAATTAAACAATTTTATTGCTTCAGTCAAACTCGAATGGCATCTGTTTGAATAACTTTAACTTTTTGAGCCTAACACATCTGTTAATTTGCATCCTTTAGCGGCAGCTGCTAATTCTTCCTACATAAACGATGAAAATAAAAATATAAAATTAGTTTACTGTACTGTTTAATAATGGAGGATATAGGGGTTTTAGACGATACATTTAGCGCTACCATAATAATGGATTTAACATAATTTAGCAACAACGCCGCTACAGCAAACCACCATCATCTACACCAGCAGCATCTGATGATGTCAACCGCAGTATTGGCGGTAAAACATGGATACAAATTTGACAAGGCCTCGTTCATATGTTACCAACATTTTGCATACAAAATACCACAATGCATCCCACACACTTGCGCTAGCACAGCCTACTGCAGACTCAGTCTATCTTTTGCCACACGGTTCACTTACTTCGTGTTCAAGTAACAAGAACAGGCAAACATGCATTTTTATCTGCTCAAATAATGGTTTTGAAATTGGTAGAAATTTCCCAATGCTTATCTGTGATAAATGCAAATTATTTCACTGCTTTGCCATGTTACGTTGCTTTTTGCTTATTTCTTTTTAAACGTTTATATATGTTTGTATGTTGTATTGTATTTTGTGCTATTTGCTAATGTTTCCTTCTTTGCCCAGGCTTTTACCAATTTCAGTTCATCACGCAAACACAGACATCAACGTATTTATTTCCAATGTTGCATACACGAAAATGTACTCACTATAGACGACTAGAGAGAAAATATATCTAAGCAACTTAATTGCACAAGCATTTAGAATTTGTACAATTCTCGAATGTTTCATGTGTGCTTGTGTGTGTGTGTGCATTCTTTACGGCTGCAGCTGCAGTTGATATGTACATGTTATTTCATACAGAGGATTTTACTTAAATTCTTGTTAAAATCCAATTGAAAAGTTTTAATTTTTGCTTATGTTGTTAACAATTTCTCAAAACTGTTCACACAACATGATGGTTAAGGTTTCAAAGACAACAAATGGTTGCAAGAGATCCTATATTGTTTTAATTGCTCTAATTACTTACCAAAACGAACATAACACTTTAGAACTAAAGCAAGACACTTAAGACATTTACAACCTGATACAGAAACTAGTAATTTTTTTATGTCGTTTAGAGGTCAATTAAAAGATTGGGTATTGAGTATAATAACCAGGAAAACCAGAAATATACTCTAAAAAAAGTGTTTTATGCGCATTCAATATGCACTAAAAACTTGAAAATATGCACTAAAAAGTAAAAAAATATGCTCTTAAAAATAGAATAAATTGGTTTATTTGTAAATGCAAATAAATTTTTAAATCAAAAATTCAACAACATTTGCATATAAAATAAGACAAAAAAAAATAAACAAAAAAAAAGGAAACAAAATGAAGAGCATGTTAGAACCAAATTACCATAAAAATTTTGACTAAAACAAATATTAAAAATTATTTTTAAACAACTAACTGCTCTCATAAGAATTTAACTTCAATTTGAAAAGATCACGATATCAGAATTCAGGCTTTGGAACTGTATTTCGCAAAAATAAGACAAGATTTTTATCTATAATTTTTATTGCAATAAATAACAAAACATTGACTTAGAATTTCAAATAAAAATCGTTTCTGTCTCATCTTACTAAACTTTTATACATTGCCAATGTTCCTTCAACGTCTACACCGGGCAGAGTACGTCACAAATAGCAAATCTGAATATTGAAACTAACGTCCGTAAAACTTATAAAAATTTTGCCCTACCCCTTAACTTGTAAGCATATTAACCCAGATAGCGCCGGAAAATTTTTTTCTTTAAAACTTAAATTTTTATTTCGAAAGTAAAATTTTAAAAAGTTTTTAGAAAAAAAATGTATATAATTTTTTTCGGATTGTGGTGTCCTTTTAAAAGGACGGTTGCCCCAGGTTATAATAAAAAAATTCTATAAAGTATCAAAATATGCCCTAAAAGCGTAAATTATGCTCTAAAAATTCAAATATATGCGTGTAAGACTGATACATATATGCAAAAACATGCTTTAAATGGCAAAATATGCAAAAATATGCACTAACAAATCGATGCCAAAATTCATAAAAAGTTCTGAAACGGATAACTATCTTGTCCGCACATTAATACGTCGCACAAGAAAAAACATGCAATTGCATATTTGCGGTTTCCCTGATAATAACAATACCAATAGCATATCACCATTCATCAATCTTTATCCCTCAAAACAGATACAATTGTACGTTTTTCGCTTTTAGCATGCAATTTTTTTTTCGTCAATATCATATACCTGAGATTTTCTAACATCTTCCAACTTTTAATAGGGATTATATTTTTAAGACTTCTGCGAAATGAGGACAATATAGACAAGTTTGGTCAAAAGTTTGAAACAATTTTGGATTCGAATGCTCTCAAACTAGTTCAAAAAAAGATGTTGCACCCAAGTCTAGTGTAATATTTCCTTGATAATAATTCGTTAGAAAAAAAAAATAACACTTGGTGCCGCACAGTGGTATTTTTTTTAAAGAGAAGTAACACTAAAGCAATGAATGCCTATCGCTATTACTAGGTGTTACCTTCTGAAGGAAAGCGATAATGATAGCGAAGGTAAGTCGTTCAGAAAGAGATTGAGGAAAGTTTCATTCTTTTACAACTCTGCTTTTTAAACGTTTTTTTAATAATGCAGTGTTGCAGCGCCTCTGGTGTTAAATGAGCCGTATTAAATTGTTTTTCAAGCTGTGTTTAGTAGCCTTTTATTGATTATTTTACTTCACCAATTGTTCTGCGGCACACCGAAGGAGGGCGCTCGGATGTTACGTTATGATTAGTATCTGCTGAAGTCGGTATAGTTCAGTAATAAGTTACTAGGCCTTCATAACATGAACTTTCCTACAACATATGAGACAAAGCGACACTAATGCACATCAGAAAAATGTGTACTATTGTTATTTAATAACTGCTGGATACCGGGCTCGAACCCAAGACCTTCGGTTTTGCAGTCAACGTGCTTATTACTTCAGCCAACGTTACCCTCGAATACCCTTGAACACAGCACAGTGGGATATTTGTGTCAAATTCCTTATTTTCCAAAAACATTATTTTACAAATCAAACAATGCAGTCTTGTAGAGAAAATTTTTAATATGAAATGTACATTTGTGATTTTTTTAGAAAAGTTGTATTACAAAAAATTTAATTAATAATTTAACCAGGCTGCTAAGCAATTCATAGGTCAATATATTTCTGGACAAAACAATTTATTTTAATATATCTAAAAAAATTAGCATTTCCCCATAAAACGAAAAATTATGTCCCGATCTACATTTATTTTTGATTTTCAGTGAAAAAAACATTATATGTAGACCCACTGTCCACCCAAAATATTCTCCAAGTTAAATGAAAGGTGAGAATACTTCTTTCGATATAGTACACATTAATATTTCCTAGAAAATGCAATAAACTTTCAGCGCACAAAAAAACAAATACCAATGTTAAATTAACATCCAAAAATGTTGATTTGAAATCACATTAGCAGGCAGTGTAATGGTCTTATAATTGAAGGGTAGCAGGTTCAACTCTTGCCGTAGTATTTCGGCAAACATGCCAAGGCAGCTACGCAGCTACTTTAATTTAAAATAAATTTTATGTTAATCCGTCCATTAATTTATGTTGAATTTTTAACTTAACTCCTGATGGTATTTATTTCATACGGATCTTAAGATTATTTAGCGTTGTTGTGGGTGCAACAGTATGCGTATCCACTACCACGAGATGAGTTCAAGTTCAAGTCTTGGTCGGAGAAGTCAACTATCAGAAAAATTTAGTGTCCTGATACCTGTGCCCATACAAACAATCACGTTAATTCAATAATTAATAAAATAGAAGGACTGCCTTAAATTAAACACATGTTGTTTCAACTTGCAAGAACTTTGATTCAACATGATTCTTTGTGTTACTTCCTTACCAAATTCACACTGTTTCAACTTGAATTTAACTTTGATTCAACATGATTCTTCACTTTTGTCTAGCAGTACTGGAATATAAAATCAACATGGAATAAAATTATTTAAAAAGGAAATATTTTCTGTGAAAGTTAGTGCAAATCATGTTGATTTAACATGAAATGCAAATGAAGCCGAGTTACTACCAAAAATTGTTAAATTAACCTTGTTTTTTTAGATTTTAATATGAAATTTTACTGTCGCCTAATAATAATAAACAAACGGTATTCGGAATGAAGACCAAATAAACAAAATTTCGAATCATTGGCAAAATATTTAAAAAAATCTTTTTTATGTTTGATGGGCGGTGGGCATGGCTGATTTTTATTGAACTCGTCATGCATCTTTTTTAGTTTAACAAGTTTATGTACCATAATTTAAACACTCCTGTTTGGATAGGAAAAATTTTGTGCGATAAATTAAATTGCACTATATGGGGGCGGTGGGCGTGCCTATTTTGAAGAAATTAAATTTTTTGATTTAGTCTTCATAATGCTCTCAGTGCTACCTTTTAGTAGTCTAGGTGCAAAAATGTATGATGTTTGCAACGTTCAAACGTTGATATACTGATTAAAGGAACATATCGAGCCATAACCGCTAAGCAACACATATTTGGGACTTTGTTTTTTTTCTTTTTTTTTATATAAAAATTTACGATTTTTTAGATTATTTACGATCGCAGATAATTATTTTTGGTCGAAAATTATGTTGTTTGGGTTTTTTTTTGACGGTTACGGCATGATATAAAAAATATTTTAGAATGAAATTTGAGAATATATAAATAAAATCGAAAAACAAAAAATTTTAATATATACATTTTGGTAATTTTTTCACTACAAAGTCTTCTCTGGCTAGAAACAAAAAAGTGTTAGTTTAAAAGGCACTTTTCACGACTGTTACTAATGAACTAATTCAGTTCGGACGTTTTTGTTGGAAAATACTTTTGAGTTCTTGTTTTTAAATTCTCTAAACTATTTTCTTTTAAAATGGTTCTTGCCTTTGATAATGAAAAATAAAAATATTATTAAAGTATGCTACAATAGTTTGAAAAACATATGAAAAAATATGTGTTGGATATAATGTTTGGAATAAAATCATAAAGCAAATACACGAACCTTCTAGCATAGACAAGAATTTTTTTTAAAGAATCACAGCTGCGGCTTTTTTTCATCCATAGACAAGACGATACACTCGTCGAACAGAATTAGGTCATCACTAAGAAGATTTAGGACGTTTTTATTTGAAGATACTTTTGAGTTTTTGTTTATGAATTCTCTAAATTATTTTCTTCAAAAATGGTTGTTGTCTTTGATAATGAAAAATAAAAATATTAGTGCCCTGTTTTTTAAACTTAAAATTAAATTAAAGTATTTTACAATAGTTTGAAAAAGATATGAAAAAATATGTGTTGGATATAATGTTTGGAACAAAATCATAAAGCAAATACACGAACCTTCTAGCGTAGACAACTTTTCTCTTTTGGTAATACGAGTACTTAAACAGAGTATAAATAAATAAGAAAATAAAAATATTATAACATATTTGATTTTCTTTCTTTTCCTTTTTTTATGAAAAAAGCTCCACCGAAGCACGGAAATTTTAAAATGCACGTTATTCAGCTGCGATAT
The DNA here is from genome assembly GCA_944452675.1 of Tachina lurida. Lineage (NCBI taxonomy): Eukaryota > Metazoa > Arthropoda > Insecta > Diptera > Tachinidae > Tachina > Tachina lurida. Next base: position 43,168,116 of record OX101752.1, read on the forward strand.
TCTTCAAACTTCATATTTTTCTTATCGAAGCCAATATATAACTGTGTAACAAATTTGATAGCTCTAGGATAAATCTTCTAAATTTGCCCACTCTTTATATGGAAACGAATCACTGTGGGGCGGGTAGATTTTGATGAAACTTTTTTTTCTCAGAATTTACTCAATATAATGCTCACTGATAGCTTTCAATGATCTGGGAGCAGTTTTTACAGTTTTTATGTAAAAATATATGACAAACGTTACAATATTGATTAAAGGAACATATAAAAAATATTTTAGCATGAAATTTGAGACCAGCTGGAACAGGAATATTTTTCTTAAATTTTTATCTAATGTATGTACATATATTTTATGTTAAAGCTTTGAAATTCAACATTAAGAGAAAATAATCTAAGTAAATATTTTATTAAAGTACCAGTGAAATTCTTTAAATATTTTTGTGCTCTTTTATCATTAATAACATTTCGTAATGTTGATGTATATTATGCTGGTATGTAACTGACATATAATGTCATTTATCATTTGCCTTTGAACTTCTTTTTTTTTTGCATTTACAATGAAAACCTTAAAGTAACTTCTATCTAAGTAAACAAAACATTAAAGAAACTTGAATAAAAAAACTCAATGGTATATGATGTATAATAAAAGGAAAAAAATATACAAATATTACAAACAGACATTGGCTAAAGTTTGTCGTCATTCAAGCTCCCACTCATATTTCTTATCCTTCCTTCCACTGTTTAATTTAAAATATCGATGGTCTGAGGTAGAAAGGTCCTAACTCGTACTTTTTACGAATTTAAGTTTTTCAGTAATTCCAATACATATTACACAAATATTTATTGCAATGGTGCAAAAACTAAGGATTTTACAAGCAGTGCAAAAGAAAGTTACATACTGCTGAACATTACAATTTCTATATACTTTTGCCTTCTCCTGGAAAGTGACAATTTTTTGTGTTAGGGCCTTTCTACTTGAGACCAACGATATGTATGTATGTGTGTCTATAAAGGTTAAAGAACTTTTAGCATATTTTTTGTCATTTATTGTCTGCTTATTGACAAAGGTAAGTTTTCTTTGCAAGTATATTGATAAATTTCGTGTATATTAGTATTTATTAAAGAATTAGGAATTCAATTTTAAATGAGCACAATATAGTCATTTTTAATTTATTTAAGTTTAACAAAACTAAACAAAATTGTTGAAAAATTTAATTTTTTTAAACGCTTAGAGTGTTTTTTTCTAGTCTTGGCAATTTTTAAAAGCATTTAAATTCAATGATACAATAATAATATAACACAACGAAAATAATGTGGTTGTGCTATATTTTTTCACTATATTATTTTCTACTATAAAGCGCATTTGTGTACCAGATCAAATCCATACTGCTTCCAAAATTTTGCTTATTTTTTTTGCGAAATAGTTTAATCTAACGTGCAAGGATTTCGATCTTAAAGGGGGTTTCTCCTTAAAAAAAAAAAATTTACTTCTGGGTCACAAATGGGGCTTTGCAGCCAGCTGCATGTCTACAGGACTACTACAATGGAGCAGCTTTAGATAGATTTAAAATTTCAAGGGCTAACTAATCTAAAAGTAACATATATTCGCATTTTTATGCCAACGTTAATTTTTTCTATTTGGAAAAAAATAGTTAAACAGTGAGCTCGGGATAATATGAACACCCCAATATATAAACACTCCAAAATATGAACAAGCTTTCTCTTCTATTGACTATTCTAAAACATGAACTTATTGCATAAGCTTGAAAATATGAACAACATATTTTTGTATTTTTTAATAGATTTTATCTATTAAAAATTTATATGATGGTGATTACATTGTCTGTATGTTTTATTGGTGTTTTGACAAATCATCAGTAGACTTCCAGCACATATTTTGAAGAGTCACAAACATCTTATTTAATGCACAGGCTTTCAAAAGCTTATCATTCGAAATTAGTGGTTAAACTTTTTTGGACACATGACACACAGATTTAAACACGGCCTTACTTGCAAATTTTGTTTACCTACGCAGAGGAAACAGTGCCTACTAAATACCTCATAAAATAGAACAAAATTAATTAGAAATCTCTATGGTTTTTATTTTCAGTAAGGAAATCTTATTAATTTCATAGAGAAAGCCTTTTTGAAAAAATCAAGAAGAAATCTTGTAGTTTTCATGAGGTTATCTTATTAATTTTTTCAATAAAAAATAAAAAAAATTCGCGTCTTTATTCTCTGTACTTATGTATTTTCATTGAAATTGTATACCATATACATATGTATGTATGTATGTAGCATATTGTAGATGACCTGCAGGAGAATAGGTGTCAATTGTCTAAAAGCTACTAGTATAATTACTAGAACAGCAAGAACTAGTGCGAAAAGGGTTAAAGTTGTTGTATAAAACTACTAGTTCTGATCAGTACTAGTATATGAAGTAGTTCCAAGGTACCACATTGCCAAATAAATTTTGACTGTCTTACAGAGCACTTGCCCAGTACGAAAATTGGTATTATACAATTATTAAAGTTTTAGGTTCACCTATAAATAATTATAATCAAATAATTACAATTAACCTTTTGTATTTTTGAATTTTGTTAAATAATTGCGAATTTTAACTAGCAGTTGTCAGTGGGTAACAAAGGAATAAAACCACCAATTTTATAGAATTTTTCTTTGCAAAAAAAAAAAAAATGGTAATTAACTAGTCCGAAACTAGTACCAATGGCAATAATAATTTTCTAAACACACTCAATGCTAATTTGAACATTAACAAGTTATAGGAAAGTTTACGGTTGGGAACTAGTGCTGGTGGCTTCTGTATTAGTAAAATACCAGTTGGACACTAGTTCGATCTCCTTCAGGGTGGTATTTATTTATACATACATACATCCATACACATTATGTTATATTGTTAACTAACTTGCTCACCAAGTATTGAACCAGCAAACTTCTATCTGACAGACAAGCACTCTAACCAATATGCTAACAAGCAGCCTGAATAAGCATTGAAATTATTGTGCAACCATTCTTATACAAAAATGAAAAAGATTATAAAAACAATTGTTTCAGTGTCTATTTATAGATATGAAATAACCAGACACATCATAAAATCAATAAGATTTCCTTATTAAAAAAATCAATAAGATGCTTTACACATAATCATATAGGAACTTACTAAAATCAAGAAGAAAACCTTATTGAAAAACTCAATAATTTAGCCTAATAAAATCAAAAAAGTTTTTTAAAAAAATTAATACGGCAACCTAATAAAATCAATAAGAAATCCCTATAGTCTATAATTTATAAGAAAACCTAATAGAATCAAAAAGTTTTTCTCTATGGATTGTTTTTTGGTGCCAAAAATGACGGAAATTGAGTAAAAAAAAGTTGTGAATAATAAGATTTCTTCTTGATTTTATGTGGTTTTCTTCTTGACAAAATTTATAAGATTTACCACATAAAAACAATAAGGAATCTCTGTGAAAAAATCTTCGCTTCTTTCTGCTGGGATACCCCTTAGCCTAAAAACGTTTCTTAGAGAAAATCTTATTGATTCTATGAGGCAGTTTTTTCTCTGTGTATGTTGATCTAGAAAAGGATTAAAATGTTCATTGCCGCTTAGTTGAATAACTTCTTTAGTGAGTAAAATTTTTATAGCGGTTTTCAGACGTTTTAAGTACTCTTTGAGTATTGGCCGTCAGAAAACTTTGAATTCGTGCAGCTAAAAATACGATCAAAATTCAAACACACCGAATACCTATAACTATCAACATTCGACAACTACATATGTTTATAAACATTTTTTTAATTAAGCAGCACAAGCGAGAGCAATTAAAATTTATATAATGTGTAAGTTATAATCATGTGTGTGATTATGTGAGTATAAAATACTTTGAGTTTTAATCGGCTACACATAAGTATATACAGGGCTATTTTATTCACACATACACACACATATAGCATGTTTTCAAACAGCCACAAAACACACAACCCACATTTTCCATTCCATTTTATATATACAAAAGATTGCCGAATGATGAATAAATATCCCGAGTATCATACGTATATTTTTTCTCTGATTTAACATCCCAAGCTTGAGTATAAACATACTCAGACTGCAAGTATCAGAGAGACGATATGCGTCTGATACGTATATGTCATTTTTATTTTTAGTTGTAGCGTTTTTTAGTTTTTTTACTAAATTATATATTATTTATATTTTTTTATTACTCCGTTTCAAGCAACATTTTATTTTTCATATAATTTTTACAAAGAATGAGGGTGCTAAGTATTCTCTCAACTAAAATATTTGAAAATTGCAAAATAAAAATTTAATGTACTTTTACTTTTATAATATTGGAAAAATATCTTCACCCTAGTATAGGAAATATTAGCATAAGTTTTTTAGCTTTTTTTATTTAACTGCAAAATTGTCTAAGATCTGGTCACACTGTTTGTTTGACATCGATAACATCTTTTGTTGTTGGTAAACAACGATTAAATTCATTGTTGACAAATGACTTTAATTTTCTCGTCAGCGTATGTATTATTATATAAATATTTGTGTGTGTGTTTTGTGTATATACCCTGTAGGAAATTTCAAAAATAAAATACTACTGATTCATTATTGAATTTGTCATATGTACAACTGACGAACTATACTCCAGACAATACTTTTTGCTGTAGACATTTAACATGTAAATGTGATTGAAAATCTACAACTGACGTTTGCACCCTTGACTCATTATTCTTTTGGAACCGTATGTACTTATTGGAAAAAAATGATCATTAGTCTATTTCAGTAACTCTAAACGACACTACTGATATGGTGTAGTACAGTGTGTAGAGTGTGTATCTGGCAAAATGTTTTCTACTAATCAAAAGCAAATATTAATATGTAGACTCTGCATTTAAAATATCGCCAAATAGTCATCAAGTGTTGACTTGGAGACACTAATCAAAAAAATTCCTACAGGGTATACATATATATAAACATGTATGTGTGTGTGCTTAAACCGAAACGTGTAATATGAGAAGCTTATGTCTACTAAAGAGACGTCGATGTTGTTGATTAGACGACGTGTTTTCAACATGTTCATCACTCAACAAAATTTTATATATTTTCTTTTGTTTAATATAAAGCTTTTCAATTCACATTTTATTATTGATAATGCTTGAGCGCTTTTTTCTGCATATTTGAAGTTCTTCTTTCATCAATAGTTTAGCAGAGCTGACAGGTGAATTCAAGAAACTGTCATCATTTTGATGATAACTTTATTATTAATGTGACATATAGGAACATAAATTGCGATAAGTGAAGTTTGTGTTCATAAATTATTTATATACAAGTAGTCATAAGTATGTGTATTAATATCCATCAGTGTTGACAGAAAATACACGAAAAAAGTGTTAAATTACAAAGTCGTGGAAAAGTTAAACTTAAAATTGAATTGCATAATGTTTTTGTTTAACGAATGGATTAAAAATTGAGAATTTAAGCGAAATAATGATTATCAGGGCAATTATGTAAAAAATTCCGCAGGAAATTTCTCCCAGGGAACAATTCCAACTAATAGCAAATGATAGGGAAAACAAAATATTCTAATTGGAAAAGGGAGAAATTTCCTGCGGAATTTGTTGCATAATTGCCCTGTATAACCTATTTAAATACACGTTTTGGCTGTTTATTTCTTAAAAATATTATCGTTGAAATATTTATAAACTCTCGCATTGGCTAAGGTCATAGCCACGCTAATTAGTACTTTCAAAGCTTTCTACCGTTCTTGAAAAACTTGGTGACCCCCGTCCTTAGTTTTTACATTCGAATTATATTACATTAATTCAAATTACCGAGGAGACGACCTGATTTCTTCAACCTTTCTGATCTTTATTTAAGGGAAACAAACCTCTTATATTTTACGAGAAAACCACTATAGCGCGAGTATCTAAAGAATATTTTAAGTTCTTGTGACTACAGCGAGAAAGCCAACACACAATTATTTTCCTAATGTCTAAGCCAATACACACAATAACTTAAGCTAAATAGTTAATAAAAAAAAAACAATGACTAAATCAAATTAAATTCATGCACAGAGAAAACAGTGCCTACTAAATACCTCATAAAATAGAAAAAAATTAATAAGAAATCTCTATGATTTTTTTTTCAATAAGGAAATCTTATTAATTTCATAGAGAAACCCTTTTTGAAAAAATCAAGAAGAAATCTTGTAGTGTTTATGAGGTTATCTTATTGATTTTTTTAATAAAAAAAATTGCGTCTTTATTCTCTGTACTTATGTATTTTCATTGAAATTCTATACCCTATATACTTATATATATGTATGTATGTAGTATATTGTAGATGTTATTTATTTATACATACATATATACATACATACATATACATTATGTTATATTCTTAACTAACTTACTCACCAACTATTGAACCAGCAAACTTCTACCTGATAGACAAGCACTCTAACCAATATGCTAACAAGCAGCCTGAATAACCGTTGAAATTATTGTGCAAAAATTCTTATACAAAAATAAAAGAGATCATGACATAACATGATCATAACAAGACACCTCATAAAATCAAGAAGATTTCATTATTAAAAAAATCAATAAAATACTTAACACACAATCATATAGGAACCTACTAAAATCAAGAAGAAACCCTTATTAAAAAAATTAATAAGGTAACCTAATAAAATCAATAAGAAATCCCTATAGTTTACAATTGTGGATGTTTGGATTTATGGATTGTTTTTTGGTGCCAAAAATAACGGAAATTGAGTAAAACAAGTTGTAAATAATAAGATTTCTTCTTGATTTTATGTGGTTTTCTTCTTGATAAAATGAATATGATTTACCACATAAAAACAATAAGGAATCTCTATGGAAAAATCTTCGCTTCTTTCTGCTTGGATACCCATTAGCCCAAAAACGTTTCATAGAGAAAATATTTTTGATTCTATGAGGCAGTTTTTAGTCTGTGTATTGTTTCAACTTGAAATAACTTTAATTCAACATGGTTCTTCATATTATTGCAGTATCGAATTTACGGTGTTCTTATTTGAAATAATTTCGATTCAACATAATTCCTTCATTTTGATTTACCAGTACTTTAATGACAAATCATCATGAAGTAAAGTTATTTCAAAATTAAAAATTTTATTTGAAGATTTCTGTAAATCATATTGAATTAACATGAAATGCATATGAAGCATAATGATTACCGAACAATGTTAACTCAACTTTGTGTTCGTAAATCAATTGCAGCGCCGGATGTGTGGCATGTGTCTCCATCCTGTTGGAAGCACATATCAGCCAGATTAATGGCACGTAATTGAGGTTCGAAAAAATTTCGAATCATCTTCGTATAGCGTTCACCATTTACAGTAACATTCTGACCATCATCGTTTTTGAAGACATATGGGCCAATGACTTCGCCAGCCCAGAAAGCGCACCAAACAGTAATTTTCTGTGGATGGAATGGTGTTTCGGACAAAAGGTTGTTGCATGCGTTGCTCTGATGAAACTCGATTCATAATGAAATTTCAAAGCAAACTAAACAATATGGCGTCTGTTGGCCGCCATATTGAATTTTGATTAAGAAAAATCGATTGACGTAAGAATCCTCAAAATGGGTCCACACGTTCGGATTATATAGTACCGTAAAGGAACACATATATATACATATATATACATATATACATATAGACATAGACTTTGCTTTGTTCAGTCGGTTAAAAAGCAACTATCACCTGTTAAATGTGTGCTCAAATAAAGCAGTGATGCCAACTCAAAGTTTTGACACTCTAAAAAAACACCCTTTAGGTGTTAGCTTATTATTTAAAAGCTTGTGCACGTTGACGTTAGACATCGCGAGCCAGGTTGTTCTCTGATGAAATGAAAAATACATTCTCAGAATGCTTCAATGTTTTATTCATATTAAAAAAAAATGATTACTGTGATTAGCAATTCGACCATGAAATATTTAATATTCCAACAATTAAATTACTGTGAAAAAATAGTCTGTTTTACGTGCTGGAACATGGTAGAGAATACTCACTAGGGAGCACCATAAAAAACTGCAAAGCCTAAGGAATATACTTACATATCGCCAGCTGAAATGTAAGATCAAGTAACTGAAAAAAATCCAAAATCGCATTTTTTATTTATTATTGGATATTACATCGAAACACAGATCCCTATAAATATCCAAATCTTTATTATAACAATCAACCTAATTAAAACTAAAAACAAGCAAACTTTACTTCGGTCACTTGAATAATGTTGTTGAGATTTTTCTCCCTCTTGTAAAATTCAAATCACTATAATTACCTAAGTTTGCATTTCAGCTAACGATATGTTGTAATAGAAAGGAATTTTAAAAATAATTTATGTAATTTTCATGCTACGGAATTCTCTGCAGTGTCCTTTTATAATTTATATTATTTTTATAAAAAAAAAATCAATTTAATTTGAGATGAATTGTTGTTTGTTAAAATAAAAATTGCAAACTATTTTTATGAAATTGTTTATTGAAGCTATTTCAATATTGATTTTAGTATTCTAAAAGGAATAAGTTTGTTCTTTAATTTTATTTATTATTTCGAAAACAACGCAAATATATAAAATTATATACTCGCATATGTATATGTTCGAGAAAGGTCAAATAGAAAACTTCTGTGCTGTTATTCCTTTTTTTTTAATTTAATGAAATATTTGCATTATGTGTACATATTTCTTGCATTCTTAATCAAATTCCCCAGAGCAACTTCAAAGAACTCAAAATGTGATATATAAAATTTTTTTTATATTTTTTGGTTTGATTGCTGTTTCACTATGTTCTTAACACATATGTATATATGTATATTTAAAATATAAGATACAAATAATACATACGAAGTAATTCGTAGTAAAATGATAAAAGAAAACTTAGTGGACGATAAAATATATTTCACTCAATTGCAGCGAAACGTGTAGGTTGCTACATTATAATATGTTGAAAATTAAGTGGTTTTCATTTAGCGAAAATAAAAGAACTCCCAAAGGTTTTATAACGACCCTTTTGCTCCTTGCTGGAATAAAAGGAATAAAAATATATACATATATATATCTATATATATATATATATATATATTATATACTCTTTTCCATTTTTTGGTAAAGGGTATAAAAATACGTATGAGTAATATATTATTCTTCATCAGTATCACTCATACGCACTAAAATGGTGATTTTTTGAAATGTTTGTACGCGGAACCCCCCAGGGGTGATTCCAAGGGGTGTGCCACTGGCATAGGTGGGTCGGCCCTCCAAAATTAGTGGGGGTTGGTCATACATTTTGACTCGATTGAGGAACTCTAAATGGGTCAAAGTGAGATTTTTCAAAATTTGACCCTTCGGATCAGAAGTCGGGACATCAAAATACATTTTAGAGGTATGGTTCGGCCCTCCAAAATTAGTGGAGGTTGGTCATACATTTTGACTCGATTGAGGAACTCTAAATGGGTCAAAATGAGATTTTTCAAAATTTTACCCTTGGGATCAAAAGTCGGGGCATCAAAATACATTTTAGAGGTATGGTTCCTTTGGCAAAGTTTTTTATTTTGATCCTTGTAATTTGAGCGGTTTTTAAATCGACCCGCCCTAATATATATATATATATATATATATATATATATATATATATATATATACATATGTATATATTTAATTTATTTGATGTTAACCTTCCCTCAGAATAAAGATCATTTACTTTTCCCTAGAAAATAACTCAGCCTAATTTACAAAAAAAAACTTGTCTAGCAAATATGCAGCAATCAATAATTCTAATCCAATTTGTTAAATAGCTTCAGGTATTTATTCTTTAATTTACAGAACTTTGTTCAATCAGATTGCTATTATTTTTTATTTAAAAATTGTATTTCCTTTAAATAACTTGTTTGAAATAAATCTTCTAAAAACTAAACAACAATAGAAGATATTTGTAAAGACATGCCAGAAAATGCCATTTGAAATAAAATGCAAATGAATGTAAAATAAGTTTTTATGTGCAAACATACATATGTATATAAAATATAAAATAAGATATAAATATAATATATTTTTCAATAATATAATAGTGTGGGGGGCAGAGTATTTTATAGGGAATTTTATTTTTTGCAGCTGGGAACCAGAGTAAAGCAGAAAATCTAATTCGAAAAACATACAAGCAACTGCTGGTTGTGAGAAATTTTGCTCAAATTTGTAATAATAATAAAATAAAATAAAATAAAAATTAAATTACGTTTCTTTATGAATTTAGTTTTACTTGTTAAAGTTATAATAGAACTTAGATATTTGTTATTGCATTTATACTCATATCCACATGCACGTTTGTTTGAAAGTTTTTGTACACTTGTACATTTTAGATTTATAGTGCGTTAAAATTATTGTAAGAATAATGTTCTTTTTTTTTGTCATACACACTTCTCGAAGGTCCTTCGAACCGATTTTTGTAAAAGCGGCATAACTGACTGTTAACGAAATATAAATATATACAGTAGTAAGTGGGATAACTTCTACTGCACCTAAAAAATCCTTTCGTATTTTAATTTTATTGTCAATCTTTATTTTTAATTAATTTTTTTTTAATTATATATCACACTCAGGCATTGGATGCATATCACTACTACCAGGTGTTACCTTCTTTAGGAAAGGCATAGTGTTAGAGAAGACAAGTGTAGGAGGAAGAGTTAAAGGAAAGCTTTATTACTTTACAACTCTGCTTCTTCAAATTTTTTTTTTGCTAAAGCAGTGTTGTAGTGCCTCTGGTGTCAATGAGTCGTACTAAATTTTTAAAGCTGTATTTAGTAGCAATTTTATGGGCTTTTTTTTACTTCGCCTATGGTTTTTCTACACAATACCGACGAAGGAGAGCGCTCTGACCTTACATTAGGATTAGTATCTATAAATATGATGAGCATTGATAGACTTTTCCTTCTCCAATCAAATATATATTGAATTTAAGACAGAAAAGTTCAGTTAGAAGGATTTACAGCTAAAATAAATAGGATGAAGATGAACTGGGATGAACAGAGGAAGATAACGGAGAGTTTATCACGGGCACTTCTGACTATGAAAGATTACTTATCTTAGATTTTTAAGCGGTGCGCTTACCAGTGCACTAAAAAAAGTAAAAGTAAAAAGTAAACCACTCTCGTGAAAACCTGAAACTGCGAAAGCTTGATGGGAGTCCCAAAAAGCTCAGCTTGCAAACCGTTTCAAGAATATGATAAGAAATGCAAAATTTATGGAGAATTTTTTGCAGCAAAGTAGAAAGTACTTCTGATACTGCATTAAGCCAACGAAAAAAATATTAAGTTGTTGGAAGTTCATTCGCACAGGATGTGGTACTTCCGAAGATGCGCTTGTTTGAATTGCCCGGCTATTTATTTACATATATTTAACAGGAAAATTAAAATAAATAATTAATGGACGAACAAATTTCATTTAAAAGCTCTCTCTCTCTCTCTCGCTAATTCTCTTGCAAATTTGAGAAAATAAACTTTATTTTAGCGCTTCTTTGATGCTTTGAAGGAAGCGCTGTCTTATTTTACAAGCCACAGCTCCCAAATGAGACAATGAGAACTAAAATCGTGCCTTCTCAAAGCAGGAGAAACAACAGAAATATGCTTATACAGAGAAATGATGATATGGTCATACCCTTGAAGGTCCTATATACGGAAATTATGGACAAGCTGTTTATTGTAAGAAGGAACCAGAAAAAAAGTTTGGTTATACCAGTTTTGCGCTGAATAACAATCAAGTCGAACTTTCTATCAGCGTCTCAACACTACTACACTAAGGGAAGCTCAGTAGAGACTACAACACATCTGTTGTTGGTTTTGTTGAAAAAGCAAGGTAATACAAATAATAGACATTAGCAGCCTTCTTAGATATAGATGGCGCTTTTTAACAACATAAGCACAGCAATAATTATACGGGCTCTAGAAGTACTGAAATTCAGCACACACTTATCAGCCTAAAAAGGAGACTATTGAACAATAAGGTTTTATATCCAGGCTAGGGCTGGATAAGGTCACCAAAGTAGGATATAAAGGAATCCCTCAGAAGGGATTTTATCTTCTCTCCTGTAATGCTTAGAACTATCTTCTCAAGAGGTTTGATTCCATAATGGTTAGGTTAGGTTAGGTAAGGTTGTGTTGAAAAGAGGAGCAATAATTTTTGATCTTTCATATTACACGCATCATTTTACACGTATGCTTTAACATTATGTTGTGCTGTTAAAAAAAATATTGGGAAGGTTAACCAATAAAGGATCATAAAAAGTTATCAAACTTTATTAGGTTAGGAATCTAGTTTCCTCAATATATGTGTTTAGTTTTCTCCATTTTAACTCTTTAATATGTTCCATTACTCGTATAATTTCCTGATGTAAGGTTTGTCTTTTAATTTGATTGAATGCTGAACAGTGACCCAAGTAGTGTTCGAGAGTTTCATCATCTTCCAGGCAAGCTCTACATGTTGCATCATCAAGAATATCGATGCAAGCCAGGTGATTTTTTAACCCTGTGTGTCCTGGCAGCTTACTCTGCAAATCCAAATGACTTACTTTACCTTAGAATATGTCATTATAAACTTAGAATAGCTATTGTCTTTTGACTACTTGGGCTTACACATAGAATTTCGGTCACTCTTCCTACAGTAGAGTTTTGCAAGTCTCTGATATATTGTTCTATAGTCGGTTGTTTCAGTTCAACTTTAAATTTTTGAAAAGGTTTGGCGGTTTCTAATGTAATGTTATTCAGTAATGATTCCATATTTGCAAGCTTATCCACCTCTTCGTTTCCGGAGACACCCTGATATCCTGGTATCCATATTATCTCGATGTCTCTACAAAATCTGCATAAGTTTATCTCACTTTTGCTTTGAAGGACGGTTAAAGATTGATTATTATAATTTCTTAGGGCTTGGATAACTTATCTACTGTCCGTAAAGTACGGATTGACAGTTCGTTGTAAATTTTCTTCACATATTTAAGGTCTTTCGTTATAGATGTCATCTCAGTCTGAAATACTCTGTTATGAAGCAAAAGAATTTAAGTATATTAGAACTCTTGTCATAAAATTGGTTTGCAACTTTTAACCCGTCCTTGTAATAATAATAATAGATTATTCACTTTTATTGTTGCTTTTTCCCAGGCCATGATGTTTAAGACTGTAACATACGCCAATGAATCGGGAAAATAACTAGATAAAGTGTCACTGAGGTTGCACGCATCACTGAAAGTTATTAATAGGTTATGTTGTGCGCTCTCAAGTGAATTTAAAAGCAACCAGGAATTTCATAAGAATTCAGTATGATTTACGTAGTCCCTAAAAATTTTCCAGTCATCACCTAAAAGGTTATGTCTGGTTAGGTGTCATACCCATAAAAAAACAGATCCCCGGGTAAAAGCTGGACAATGACAAAGAAAGTAAGTCATTGTCTCAATATCCTCCATGCATCCATTGTTTTCAGTAGATCTGATTCGATAAAAATGTTCTCAAAATTTTAAGTGGCTTGTTAAGTAAGTGGAGCAATGAAAATGGCCGAAGCATTAATTACTCCGCTGAAAGCTGAACTTACTATCTTCTTTGTGCAGAAGTACAAGATTTCAACTTTCACACTTCCAAGACTACATGGAATAGATCTAAAGCTGTCAAATAATGCGAAATATTTGGATATATACCTTGACCCTGGACCAAAGTCAGGCACAAATATACATCTTTATATTATTTATGTGTTAGTGATAATATGAAGGAGAGTAAGATGATGGCGAATGGTTATGAGAGAATGAGTTGTTTTCTTCCATACTTGTGTTTAAATAAGTGTAAATAAGAGAATAACGATGTGCCCTGAGGAGGCCTTTTGCTTGACCCTGGACCAAAGTCAGGCACAAATATACATCTGTATATTATTTATGTGTTAGTGATAATATGAAGGAGAGTAAGATGATGGCGAATGGTTATGAGAGAATGAGTTGTTTTCTTCCATACTTGTGTTTAAATAAGTGTAAATAAGAGAATAACGATGTGCCCTGAGGAGGCCTTTTGCTTGTCTCTGCTCTAGATGTTGATCTTAGTACATAAACTAGGGAAAATAAAGTGCCCGTTACTTTATGTACGTGTAAAAACACTTTAGGAAAAAAATGGGGCATCAACCCAAGTAATAAACATCATATCGCTTACATATTGTGTAATATTTTTACACAAAATCTTGTATACGCAGGTCTGGAAATTACGACTGTCGTATTACGACTTCGACTACGACAGTTTTGTACCAAACTAAAGATCATTGCAACTGTTTTTCTTTAATCTAGTACAAAATCGTAGTAGTCGTAGTCGAAATACAACACTCGTTATTAAGCCCATTATTTTACTTTTTAGCAAATGAAAAACTTTCATAAACACATTTTTGGCATTATAACAATCTTGCAGCAAAGGCTCGATATGTGAATTTATGCTCAAACATGACCATATTTGTATTATACATGTATGCACATTTTTATTCTCAACAGTCGTATGGTAAAATAAGTTTTTGTTGCATATCGTTACCTTAATATAGAAAGGCTGTAAGTCATTGTTTTCCTGATATCGAGATTCTTGCACTTTTCGATGCATTAGATGTTCTTCTATCGAAATATACAAAAAACTCGATTTCAAAAATATTATGACTTAAGCCCTTTCTATATTAAGGTAACGATATGTACTATAAATGTATGTAAATTGGTTAGTGCATAACCAACTAAAACTTATCGTTCTTTTGCTGTGTATGAAATTTTTTGGTGTAAAGTTTGTTGGTTGGTATGTAAATGCACATACGAAAGAATGCTTTCAAATTACTTTGTTTTGTTGCAGCAGACTTCAAAAAAAAAAACATATAGGATTTTAATTTTTTGTTTTTGTTGCATCTCATCCTTGCATTCAGTGTTTTTTTTTCTTCTCTGCTATATGGCATGCATGGGAATTGAAGTGTCATATGCAGCAAATGCTCATAATAATTTAGTTATGAGAGATCAGAGGTTATAACAGACTACCAACACTGCATACATATGAACGTATGTCCTTCTAAAACAGAATTTTATTAGCAGCAGCAGCAAACGATGCCTCATCTATATTTTTATGCCCTTAACAATAATACAAACTATACAAAAAATTATTTAGAGGAATTTATGGCAATTTTATATGACAAATGGGACTGCTTAAATGGACATTGATGTAATAACAACAAAAGGGGAAAGTAAACAATTTCTGAAAATCATTTAAATAAATTACATTCTCTTTAGCTTTTTTTTTTTAATTTTAAGTGGCACAGTTTACTGTGTTGTTTATTTCAATAAAACGTTTAATTTAAATATTTGCAAGAAAAGGGTGATTTTAATTTGCAGTAGTTTCTATTGAGTTGATAACAGTAATGAAGTGTCAGTTGTGCTTTACTTTAAGAAAGCCTATCTTTATACATACACATTTATGGATTAGAAAGATCACTTTTGTTCCAAAACTGCTGTTATGACTGCACCACGTTGGTAAAAGTCCTTTTATACATTTATAATTATGATATAATTTAATTAAGTCAATTGAACTGTTGTTTAAAAAATTAATTGATTAAGAGCTTGTTTTTAACATAAACATAAACTCTAATTGTCAGTTAACTGAAGTTTAATCTTAAACTTTATTTTTTTTTTAAATAAAGATTATCTTGTTAATAAACTAGATTTAACCGAGCAACATTGCTCAGTTTTACTAAAAAGTTTGATAAAGAAATATACTGAAAGATAAATAGAGTGGATGCTTGTTATGGCAACTAAGATTTTACTGATTATGAAACCAGTATAACTTGGATAGTACAATGGTGAGAAAAATAAGAGAGATAAAAACCAAATGGATTGGACTTCTTGCAAAGATTTCGTTTAACAAAAAAGTCTGTGTATGATGATTTTAGAACTAATTGCAAAGAAAGTCTATTCAGGAAGAGTGGTGCCAAAAACGCACACCCACTCAAAGATCCAACTGCGTCCACCGGAGATTAAGCTGAATATATTGATATAGGAATTATCATAATCGGCCCACGCGTTCGGGACACACATACATACGTCGTGTTAGCTTAATTAAGAAAGGCCCTAACTTATTATTATAGCTATGCTATTTATGTCACGACACAACAGCTAGGACATAATTTTCGTAACAAAAACAATCAACATTATTACAGTTATAAATTGATTTTTTATTTGATTTCTTTTTACTTACAGAGTACAAAAATAAGCGAAAAAAAATGTTTGATTTTGTTTTTTTTTGTTTTTGTTTTGTTTTTTGTTTCGTTCTTTTTAAGTTAGCGAAACTAAAGCAAAACAAAAAGAATGAGAAGGATTGCTCATGTTGTTTTTGTATTATTTTTTTTTTTGCACATTAGCAGAAAGCAGAGAACACAGCCGATCGGTTATGAGCAGGCTAACAGCCGCCGTCGGCTACAAACAATACATTAATATAATCGTAGGGCGCTAAAAAATAAAACAATGGGAAATAATTGGAAACGTTTTGAAATATTTGCGGCGAATTAGACCACATCATATAATATAATTTTATTGCATTGTTATTTTTAACATTAAGTTTGTTTTATATAGCTAAGCAGCATAGCTATAACCGGGTGTTCTAAGACACCTCTCTTCTTCTTTTTTAATAGAGATTTTTAAATTTTTCGATACACTAGATGTTCTTCTATCGAAATATCAAAACAAAAAAACAAGGTTTCCAAAAAATAATGAGATTACGGCCTTTTTATATCAAGGTACACGATAGATAGGCTAAGTAATACAATATCCTTCTTTACGTTGCGCCATCGTGTAAAAACGTGTTGACTGTGTGATTTGCCCTTGGTTTCAATTTTGTAAAACATGCATTCACTGCTTTTTGAACCATTTTGTAGAATTCGAAGAAAAAGTTGGAATCTCACCTTTAAAATCGTTTGCTGGATCTATTCAACCATAGTAGGTACCATTCTTATATATGGAGTCATTGTATGATGAACTTTTTGGCAGAACAAGAACTATTTTCTTACGTAAGGTTCATAAGCTTACCTCACTGTATGTAACTAACACTGTTTGCATTGCTCCTACGGATCCAGCTGTTAACTGGAGATGGCTACTAAAGAATATTGGACACCCTAAGCTCCCCTGCTCCATTTCATTAGTGCCTCCACAAAACGTGGTTTTCACCCCCAAAACAAGTGAAGCAATGATGCTCCAGGTAGAAGCAGAATTGTTGAAATGTATGCGAATACTTCCGAAATTCAAGTGAGTGTGGGTTACACAGTTTACCATGGTCATTAGGTTTTCTATTGAAAAAAAAACCTGCTTACTATTAAGGGTCCTTTGGTTGTCCTATGGAAAAGCTGCTTACTATCAAGGTAGTTTCGGATTGATTGAGAGTTAATAACACTTCCATAACCGTAACTAACATATAAAAAAGGGGAATTCAATTAGCGTCATATGTCCGAAAATCGATTCAATACCTCAAATTTATCATAGACTCTAAGATGAGGGAAGAAGCGAAGAAATATTGGCGCAAAACTTCTAACATCATGTAGAGTTGCTATGATCCTAAATTGACTAAAATCTTTTTATCATTAAGTAGAAAGAACAGTAAACTTATAGTAGGGGTATTAACTGGACACTGCTGGACGGCTTTGTATTCTATCAAAAAAAAAGAAAAAAATTAATGCGTATGTCGAGTCGAATATTCGTCTACGACAGTTTTGTCCCAGAATGATACTTGTACTCGTTTCCTTTAATATAGAACAAAATTCTCATAGACGAATATTCGACTCGACATACGCAATACAGGTGAATAAAACATCTACTGTGCCACTATCCGGCTCTAAGTCACACTAGAATTAACTGTCTTGGTGCTCACACTTTTTGTAGTCTTGCACTTGCATCTATAGCGGATCTGTGTAGATTGCTAAAGTTTATTAAATCGGTGTGGGAGTCATACGATACAGTCACCACAAACTAGGCTGTCATATTTACAGCTTTTCTTCTGATCTGCTGGTGTCGCTAATGATCAATGCCGGTCTATGTGAGGTCTTTGACAAACCCAGATTAAGCTAACCTAACCTAACATATACACTGATAGTCGAACCGATATCATGCCCTTAGATTCCGAACTTCTAGGAACAGTAACAGAACTCGACTTGCCATCATCTCTAAACAAATTGGTATAGCAGTTTAATATTGGGATTATATGGATCTCAAGGCTGACGAGCTTGCACCAACTGGAAAATCCTTACAAGTTCCACGGAATATGTAATGTGTAGGTTTACCCGTCTAGCTACTCTACAGGACATGGGAAGAAACAAACAGAAGGTGGGTGACAAAAAATAACTACCAGAAAGATATGGGCTCATCTACATAGCAAAACACAATTTCTTTGATTTCAAGAAGGAAATAAATGTCGGTTTTAGTGGCAGGACGGAGGATGGAGTTGGTGCTGGAATTTTTGGGCCCAACGTAAAAACCTCTTTGCCCATGGACAAATGGCCTACGGTATTTCAGGCAGAAATACAGGCAATCACCAAATGTGTTGACATTAATTTAAATAGGGACATTAAAGGTACGCATATAGCTAGCTATCTTTTCCGATAGTCAGACAGCTCTTAAGTCTCTCTTTTCACGGGAATTCCGTTCTGGGCTAGTTTTAGAGGGCTTTGACTCATTACAAAAGCTATCCATACGAAACAAGATTTCCATTTATTGAATACTTGGATACAGCGGTCATCCAGGGAATGAAAGCAGATGAACTGGCCAAGAGAGCCTATGCTGCTCCTTTTATGGGTCCACAACTGTTTTGTGGCGTAAGTCGGTCGACTGTAGCATCTCTGATCAAGGGCAGATCAAAGCTTTGATCCAGCTATTTAAATATAATTGCATCCTGAACTTCAACAGGAATAATTTGCGGCTTGTTACTGGTTACGGCTTGTTACTTTGACTGAACTATCCTCTGTGGAAAAGTAACCAAGTTCGTTCACCCTTGTATCGTTTATGCTTGGGAGATGACGAGACGGCGGCACACATTCTTTGCGATTGTATCGTATTATGTGACAGCAGAAGGCGTGTTTTTTATTCTGAGTTTCTGTGTTTAGATGATATTAGGCGGGGTTCTCCAATATCTGTACTGACTTTCATAAGGAGCATCATACAGAGATTGAGTTAATATAATTTATAGATCTATGGTACAAAAGATCCATCAGGTGTCGCAGTGGCGGTCTTTGGACCAGATCTTCCCCCTATTCTTCTAGTGGCAGACATGCAAAGAGAATAAGTTCAACCCTACAATGATTTTTACCATATTTTCCAATATATTTATGAAGAAGAAAGCGTAGAACATTTTTGTGTCATAGCTCTCATTTGGGGAAAAAGAGAATAGCCACCATTGGAGTTGAGGAAACTTTTTAAGGTTGCCAGGGTTGAACTGCTTAGACTTAGTATACATTAGATAGTTGATTTGATGGTGGGGACTTCGTGATATCACAATGTACCAGAAGGGTCTCAGTAAGCGCGGTACTCTGATTGACATCCTTACCAAGGCTAAGCTTAACTAATATCCCAAACTTTCTTTCCAAACATTGAAGGATAATCAAGTGTCACGTTGATTATATTAAATTAACAAGCATAAATTTTTTTAAATAAAGTTAAAGAAGAAAAAAATTAATTTTTTTTTTTGATAGTATTCAATATCGCCGGCTTAGAGTGTAAAACTGCTAAGTCCAGTTTTTATACCATATGACATTTTAAAACCATTCGAAAAAGAAGAAGACATCGCATCGATTGGCTTAAATATTTATTTTAATTTAAAACTCCACATTATATTAGTTTCACTTTTTTTAGATATATACATACATATAGAGAATTTTAACAGTATTTTGCATTTGATTGATCTGAGTTAGCAGGTTTACACTATAGGCCGAGGAAATATGTATTAATGTATAATATATATATATATATACAATTTATTGACATGATGTCAATTTTTAAAACTAAAATTATTATATCCTATGTTTGTTGCATGATAATTTTAAGAGATATGAAAAGAAACAATTTTAAACGAAACTTTTTTTAGGAAAATCTGTCTCCCTATTTTGTTTTACGTAAAATATGTCTTCTCTTTAATGTCTTTTATAAAAATTATAAAATCGCATATAAATACATACATATATACATATGTACGTATACATATATTAAATTTAGTAAATATTCATACTTATTTGCAAAGGATTGTTATATAATAATTTTTTCAGAATTGTAATTTACACGTATTTGTTTCATTTTTATGTACATATTTGCCCATAAAAATGTATATGGATAGACATTAATATACACACATATACATACATATTTCGATTTAACTGTATATGAAAATACATACACACATATGCATATATACCAGAGAAGCGCAATAAGTAGTGAAATAGTGAGTAGAGTTGAATCATGATTTATAATTTCTTCTACTTATGCGCACTCATAGTTATTGCAATGTTGTCTATGAGTCATATTCACTACTAGAAAGTTTGAAGTGAGCATCGAACACATAATTAGCAATATTTATGACGTTGTTGATTTCGACTCTCCTTAACTCAACGCCTATGGACGATGCAAAATGATTCACAATGCTAACTTCGCATACGAACATTAAACTTCTCATTATTAGGTTATGTGTTTCTCCCTCTTGCTTTTTTCGTTTTTTTTTTTTTGCAGCAATTGAAAAACAACCCTATTTACTACTATTGTATACTATATACTTGCAAACTCTTTAATGACTAAAACTTTAAATATAAAAACAGGCATGAGTTGAGTGGGCTGAATCAATATGAGTAGTGTAAGTAATTTCCTAAAATTATAAATCAAACTGAGGTGATTTATGAGTATGATGTTGACAGCGCATTCATATTTATTTCAACCTATACTTATATATATCAGAGTAGTTGATTTTAAATCATGTCTACTCACGGATATTTAAAATTTTATGTGTCAGTTTGATTAGCGAAAACATGATTCATTGCCAATCTCTGATACATGCATACACACATATGCTATTTTGTAACCATATTTGCTTAAATAATTTTATTTAATATAATTTTTGTCCTATACTCGTAGCATTGTATCAATTTTATTTTCATTTTATGTATTTCAATGCGAGTGTATTTTAATGGATTTTTTTTTTATTTAGAATTATAAACATGAATAAATTTAAAAACCCAATAAGCAAACAAATTCACAAAAAATTGTTGGCAAAAATAAATGAAAATAATATGTGTATATTGAACTGAAATATTAATTAAATAAAACTATGGGGTGAAAATCATAAGACGTTTTAAAATAAAAAAAAAATAAAATAAAATTATTAATTATTTTGAAAAAATCTTTTATAAGGAAAAATGTCTGTAGTTTCATGTGTTTTATTATTAAAGGCCATTAGTGCAACTTAAATAAAAGAAGGATTTTGTTGGGCCTTTAAAACACTATTCATTATTATAAACTTAATTTAACCTACCAGGAAGGATACATTTTCTTTTAACTTAACGCTCACTTTAGGTTAAGCTAAAATTGTACTGATGGAAAACTTTTTATACGTCCGATAAAATCCTACTTTTAACTAACTTTAAGTTGTAATAATGGCCCTAAGGTTAGGTTAGGTTAGGTTAGCAGGCTGCTAGTGAAGAATGAAAATATAGGAGTCTAGCTCACTTGGGTCCAATACGATGATCCCTTTGTGCTGCCCGTAAGTTGAAAGTATAAGAATAAGGGGGGAGACCGGAAGTATAGGGAGAATATAGATGGAGAGGATATAGATGGAGAGTAGAGTAGATAAGAAGTGAAAAAGTGGGACAAGGAGAGGGTCTAGTACATACACATGCCGTGAAGGCTAGCGGCCATACCAGCCGCTGCTCCTAATGTATAGACTTAGGTTTCTAAGTCCTATTTCCGATAACTCGGACAAGCTACAGAAGGATATTCTGCCAAGGAAGTGCAGACGGAGATCCTCCAAAGCAGGACAAAAGCAGAGAAGATGCGAAATGCTTTCCTCCTCTTCCTCATCATTGCAGCTGTAACAGTAGTCATTATACGGGAGACCCATACGTTTAGCGTGGGTTCCGAAAGTGCAGTGGCCTGTAAGTGTGGCCAGGAGATTCCTCTGATGCTTTCTGGTAAAGCTAATGAGGTTTCTGGTTCTTTTAGTATCTAGACGAGGCCAAAGGGTTCTCGATATAACGCAGGTAGGCTCATTACGCCATCTTTCCTGAGCTGAATTAAGAAAGGCAGTATCGAGGCGTCTCCAGCAAGACGACAGAGGGAGCCCACAGAGATTGTCATCGACTTCCCCGAGTAGGGTTCCTCTCTTTGCTAGTTCATCCGCAACTATATTGCCTGAAGTAGTTCCGTGTCCACGCACCCAGTATAGTGTGATGGTTGCGTGCTGCGCCAGTTCATCCAGGACTGTGCGGCATTCTTGGACAAGTAATGATGTAGAATATACACCTGCAAGGGTTTTGATCGCGGGTTGGCTGTCCGTTATTACCTGGATATTACTATTGTGTATCCGATAATAACTCAACCAGTGTGTTGCTCTTTTTATGGCGGATATTTCTGCCTGTAGTATGCTACATTCATCCGGGAGTCTGAAGGATATTTCAATTCCAAAATCTGGAATATATATCCCCCCTCCAACTCTTCCCCTCCGTATAGAGCCGTCCGTGAAAACCTGAACGGCTCTGTCCACTGGGGAGAACCCTTCTGTCAAAGAGATATTGAAATTCCTATTGAAGTAGGGTTTGGGAGTGCAGTAGTCAATGGGTTTAGGTATATTGTTTGCTGTATTTAGGATACTAGCGTGACCCCATGGTCTATAGTTCCATACGCCCATTGCGTTCAGCCTAACGGCCGTATGTAGGGCCAGTTTTCTAGCCATTAAGTCCACAGGAAGCCAACAAAGCATAGCGAAGAGTGCCTTTGTCGGCGTGGATCTAAGGGCACCTGTTATCATAAGTGCCGCTTTGCGTAGAATACCTTCTATACGGGTCTGGTTTCCCGCTGATTCTAGTGCTTTCCACCAGACCGATACCCCATAAAATAGGATAGGTTTTATGACCATCTCTAGTATCCAACCGACTCCTTTGGGGTTTATTCCCCAAGTAGAGCCAATTGCTTTCCTACAGATGTACATTGCCATAGCGGCTTTCTCTATCCTCACCTGAAGATTTTCCCTCCAGGAGAGTTTACTATCTAGAACAACACCTAGATATTTGGCACTTTTCGAAATGGTAAGTACAGTACCATTCAATGCCGGGGGAATGAATTGTGGAACTTTGTATCTCCTGGTGAAGAGTACTCGTTCCGTTTTGGTCGGGTTGACACTCAGGCCGCAACTAGAGCACCAAGCATTAACCTCATTTAGTGCTGTTTCTAGCCTTTGCGATATCGTATCTAAGTGAAATCCTGATATTGCTATCGCTACATCATCTGCGTATGCAACGGTTTTAATGGCCCTAAGCAGGCTTTACAAATATCAAGACACCTTATTGATAACTATTTTATTCGTATTTTAGTTATTGATAATAAAAAAATTTTCATTACAATGGTTACATTGCTGCCATAGTACTGACATGATGACATCAGTTAAATGTCAGTTTTGCTCTTATTAAAATTGACGTTAAAAATCTGATGGCTGGGTGTTATCAATCCGTAGATGAGTTTTTCTATTACTATAGGGAAATCAGACAGCATTAACTTCTTCTTCCGAACTGCGCGTCAATAGTTTGTTTTATTTGAGACGCCATAAGCCTTGGATTTGCACTACATTTCAACTTATAATTCAATTTGAGGTTTGCGATTGGGCCAATCACGAGTATGTGTCCAAAATGTTGATTGGGCATAGCGACTGATATTGTTATTACTGAAACAGTAACCAAATCACAATGATACAAAAAAAAAAAAAAGATTTTATGTACAGCAGCATGTATGGAATAGAAAAACAAATAAATGCCATTTCCCTTTCCGTTTGCTATTTGCTTGTTATTCTGGTCCAGCGCTTTTTTGAAACAAATTCGTTTTATTTATTTATTTATTTTTGTTTTTATTATTATTATTGTTGTTTTTATTATTTTCTTGTTGTGTTTTTTTTTCGTACAGCTTTACTTTATTTGCTCACAAATCAGGAAGCAACAAAAAAAAAAAGTTGTAAGTGTTAAAAAAATATAAAAATTCCTTTTCCTCCAATTTTTTATTTTTTTTTTTTTTTGTTTGACTCATTCGCTATAGTGTTTGCTTATGAAAAAATATAAAAATTGGATCATCATATAAAAGAACATACTTTACTGTTGTGGAAAAAAATCAACAGAATATATGTATATGAAATTTTGTTTATTTATAAACTTTAACAATTCGTATATAACTTTTTCTTTCATACACGCCAACATAGAATTTTTGGTACACTCGTACATGCGTCTGTCCATATTTTTGCTGTTTTATAGTTTATGAAAATGGCAAAGTTTCATTTTTGTTGGTATTCCACCATTTCTACTTCATCAATTTTATGAGACAAATAAATAACTGGTAGCAGTCGGTTGTATTGTAGCTTTATCGTTAAAAAGTATTGGAATTTTATGTTACAGTTTGTGTTTTTTTTTTTTGTGAGGAAAGAGAGCCTGAAGAATTTGTTTTTATTTTTACTTAAAATTTGACAAATATCTTGATTACAAGCAAATATTCTTGCACATGTGAAAACATTCAATAAAATTAAATTGAGGCATGCAAAATTTTAGTAATTTATATGAAAATTATTTTGTAGCAAGTGGCACTATGGCAGAATAAGAAAAAATGGGCCACCAAACAAGATAATATATGCTCTCACGACCTTATTCCTTACTGATAAGCGAGCATTGAAAAAGGAGTCTCGCATGAAACAATAAGCTCTTTAACTAAAATTTAAAGCGAGGAGAGATACATATATGGTCGAAGGGTAAGCTGCTGCTTATTTTCTTACGACTGTATTTCGACCGATATAATGATGTTAGTTTTATGAGTGATTAGACTACTATTACATCTGAAATCTATAAATGGTAAATGGCCACTTTAATGATAACTTCACACGAAAGATTTTAGAGCATATTTTCAAGTTTTAGTGCGCATTAAACACTCTTTTAGAGCATATTTCTGGCTTCGCCGAATCTTATATACTCTTCTGCAACGTTCGTTCCGTATGAAGTATAGTCATACATATGATAAGTACGGAAATGTGGAAAATCACATAGTGGATTGCCTCTGCCTTACGAAAATTCAGTAAGGTAAGCGAGTGACGACACTTACAACACAAACACTAGGAAATTGCTCTTCTATTTATACTCAAATACATAACTTTTCTATAGTTTATTCTCTCTAACTTATCCTGATTACAAATGGTTACTTCGTGATTTGATTTTTTATTGTTTGATTTAATTGTTTTTAAAAATAAAAATGTGATTCAGTAGTTTGGATCGCTTCCTGATTCAAATATAAAAAGCATATATAAAAATTACATGACTTTAATGCATCTACCAAGCAGAACAAAAATCATGGGATACCGAAGCAGATTGACAAGGGGGAGAGATAAAATTCAATTAAATTTGGATTTTAGATGATTTTTTAACCGACTTCAAAAAAAGTAGGAGGTTAACAATTCGTCTCTATTTGTTTTTTTAGATGTGTATCTTCAGAACTCAGTACATTTTAGACCGATTGTAAAAATTTTTTTTGTTGTCTGAGAGAGTATAGCTTTCCATTGGTCCCATTGAAAAAAAAACAATTTTTTTATATAACTTTATGATATTCTACTTATTTGATTGCTGCGAAGCCTATAAAATAACTTTGGTTTTTGTAATTACACAATTTGAAAGTTAAAAAAATGGGCGGAGTCACGCCCATTAAAATTTAATACTATATTTCACGAGCTTCTATTTCACCGATTTTTACAAAACTTTGTACACATCCTAAGCTTAAATAAAGGCCCAATCTCGCTTTCAAAAAAGTGGGCGGGGCACACCTATTAAATTTTAGTGCAATATTTCTCGTGCTTATACTTAACAAATATTTACGAAACTTGGCACACACCTTGAAGTCTTAAAAATACATAATCTTGTTTTAAAAAAGTGGGCGTAGCCACGCCCCATGAAATTAAATACTATATTTCATGTGCTTTTACTTAATCGAGCTTTACGTAACTTGGCACACACCTGGGAATCTTAAAAATACACAATCTTGTTTTAAAAAAGTGGGCGTAGCCACGCTCCATGAAACTAAATACTATATTTCACGTGCTTTTGCTTAATCGATCTTTACGAAACTTGGCACACACCTTAAACTCCTAACAATACACAGTCTAGCTTTAAAAAAAAGTGGGCAAAGCCACGCCCCATGAAATTAAATACTATATTTCACGTGCTTTTATTAATTGATTTTTACGAAACTTGGCACCCAGCCTGAGCCTTAAAATATACTCAAGCATGTGTTAAAAAAAAGTATGCGAGGCTACGCCCGTTTAAATTTTGTATATTATTAAATGTACTTCTGCTTATTAAAAGTATGCACTAAAAAGGTACAAAATAAAACTTAAAAAAAAAATTAAACCGTCTTCAAAAATAACACTAAAAAGCTTAAAATAATATAGATCTAGTTAAATAAACTTTTTTATATACAATTACCTATGGTGCTGTTTGAAGTTGGTGCCAGTAATACTGCGCGAAAATTGCAAGTACTTTTGATGTACATATACATATGTATATACATTAGAGCGTCTCGCCCAACAGGCAACAAAAAAAGTTCTCCGTACACCAGCGAATATAAAGTATTGTTCCAAGGAGATTTCAAAAATATTTTTTTTATTTTTTTTTTGCCGAACGTAGTGGTCGCCTTTTTAGTTTTTTCGTTATATATTCCATATTTACAGTCCGATCTTAAAGTTGGATATAGCGAATAATTTTGCGAATATAAAGTATTGTTCCAAGGAGATTTCAAAAATATTTTTTTATTTTTTTTTGCCGAACGTAGGGGTCGCCTTTTTAGTTTTTTCGTTATATCTTCCATATTTACAGTCCGATCTTAAAGTTGGATATAGCGAATAATTTTGCCTCAGGGAGGCCAATATTTTTGCTCTGTGGTACATTGACCTCAAGTGTACCGTTTTTGTACTTACCCCCCAAATCTTATTTCCTACCACCCTAATGTGATACCCTAATGTTAGAAGTTTATAGCTCGCAAAAAATCATAAAACGTTTTCTAAGAAAGTATTTCGATAATTACAGCACAACTATTTAAAAAATGACACATTTTTTCTAAACTCGAGAGCCGTCAAAAATATAGCCAACTTGAATCACGTCGAGATATGATCGACTAAAATTTCTATTAAATAAATTCAGTAAAGTGCGACTTTGACTCGCGCACGAAGGGTTCCGTACGTTGGGCTTTGACCATTTTTTTTTAATAGTGTTTTTTTACGTTTTTTCAGCTGAAATAATTTTTTTTTTACTATTTTTCGCTTTTTTATCGTTTTGGCGATTTTTAAATTTTGGCGATTTTTTAATTTTGGCGATTTTTTTCATTTTGGCGATTTTTTTTTCATTTTGGCAATTTTTTTCATTTTGGCGATTTTTTTCATTTTGGCGATTTTTTCATTTTGGCGATTTTTTTCATTTTGGCGATTTTTTTATTTTGGCGATTTTTCCGGTTTTCCGCGATTTATTTTCGATTTAGAAATTTTTTTTAGTTTGGTGCTTTTTTTCGTTTTGGCGATTTTTTTTTTGATTTTGGCGATTTTTTTTCGGTTTGGCGATTTTATAATTTTGAGATTTTTTTGGTTTACCGGTTTTGAAAATTTCAAGAAGTTTGCTCTTACGGTTTCCAAGATACAGCAAGTTATCAAAATTACATAGTCAAAATTACATTAACTGATGGTACACCCTCTAATTAAAATTTTTTAAATTTTAGTGTTAATTGTTGTAGTCTGTATGAAAATACACGAACTTTACAAATTTCAAGTGCATATACATACAATTGTATGTATATTACATAGGATTTTAACATTTTTCGTTGCTCGTTTTGGCACACCCTTTAATTTCCAACTCTCATGTATTTGTTGTTGAAGCGGCCAAGGGTCCCATGTAATATACATACATACATACAATTGTATGTATATTACATGGGATTTTAAAATTTTTCGTTGCTCGTTTTGGCACACCCTTTAATTTCCAACTCTCGTGTATTTGTTGTTGTAGCGGCCAAGGATCCCATGTAATATACATACGATTGTATGTATATTAGATGGGATTTTAAAATTTTTCGTTGCTCGTTTTGGCACACCCTTTAATTTCCAACTCTCATGTATTTGTTGTTGTAGCGGCCAACGGTCCCATGTAATATACATACATACAATTGTATGTATATTACATGGGATTTTAAAATTTTTCATTGCTCGTTTTGGCACACCCTTTAATTTCCAACTATCATGTATTTGTTGTTGTAGCGGCCAAGGGTCCCATGTAATATACATATATACAATTGTATGTATATTACATGGGATTTTAACATTTTTCGTTGCTCGTTTTGGCACACCCTTTAATTTCCAACTCTCATGTATTTGTTGTTGTAGCGGCCAAGGGTCCCATATAATATACATATATACAATTGTATGTATATTACATGGGATTTTAAAATTTTTCGTTGCTCGTTTTGGCACACCCTTTAATTTCCAACTCTCATGTATTTGTTGTTGTAGCGGCCAAGGGTCCCATGTAATATACATACATACATACAATTGTATGTATATTACATGGGATTTTAACATTTTTCATTGCTCGTTTTGGCACACCCTTTAATTTCCAACTCTCATGTATTTGTTGTTGTAGCGGCCAAGGGTCTACACACTGTGTCCAAATTTCCGTAGCTCTTACGGTTCTCGAGAAAATACCCTGTGACGGACAGACGGACAGACGGACAGACGGACAGACGGACAGACGGACAGACGGACAGCGTAGCGAAAACAATAGGGTTCCATTTTCACCTTTGGTGTACGGAACCCTAAAAAGCAAAGTAAATGCTTTTTGTTGCTTAATTTGAGGTATGATGTAAAGGTTACTTGAGGTCAAAGACTTTTGAATCAACAAAAAATTGGTCTGCCACAGACAAACTCATCGATATATTATACTTTAATATCTGTATGTAAATACACTGAAGCTGTGACAAATTTAAAAAGGTGACCCCTACGGTCTGCAACAATGAATTTATAAAAGCATTTTTTAAATAGTTGTGCTGTAATTATCGAAATACTTTCTTAGCAAAAGTTTTATGATTTTTCGCGAATTATAAATTTCTAATATTAGGGTATTACATTAGGGTGGTATAAAATGAGATTTGGGGGTAAGTACTAGAACGGTACACTTGAGGTCAATGGACTCAAGAGCAAAAAATTTGCTATATCAAACTTTAAGATCGGATTGTAAATATGGAAGATATAACGAAAAAACTAAAAAGGCGCACCCTACGTTCGGCAAAATCAAATAAACATTTTTTTCTGAAATCTCCTTGAAACAATACTTTATATTCGCTGGTGTACGGAGAACTTTTTTTTGTGATACGGTCTAATGTACATAGGTATGTCCTTGGTTACCAATATTGCTGGTACCAAGTCCAAACAGCACTATAGGTAACATATACATATGTATAAAAATATTTTATTTAACTAGATCTATTATAATTATTTTTAGCTTTTTAGTGCTTATTTTTGAAGTCAGTGTAATTTTTTTTTTTAAGTTTTATTTAATCTTTATATCTTTTATTTAATAAATATAAAGCCAAATAGTTAGGGCTGTTTGTAATCGGTTTTCTGATCATAACATTCAAAAAAAATTATATTAATTAGAAATCGTTCATTTAAAGAAGCTAAAAATCAAACCATTGCACTGTGGGAAATTTTATTCATTTTGTGCGCATAATTAAGGTAAATGGCAGAACCGCTAGGAATGATTTTTTTTTTTTTGAATCAATCTTTGACAGCCTTCCCTCGTAATTTATTTTATCACTAACGCTTACGTCCACTCACGCGTGACAAGTTCTGCTTAGTATTAATGATATACTCACCTTCAACAGTATTTTAAATTTTTTGTGTTTTGAAAAACTAAAAACTTTTATTATGAAAATCTTTACCAAACTCAAGCGGTATTTGAAATCAAACATTTACGAAAAGTTTAAAAAAAAATAATTGTTTGTTCTTTTTATACTGAATCAAAAACAAACTACTTTTTCACTCACGATCTCTATCCTTTTTAGATCTTATAATTTGTTGTAAGAATGAATTAAAAAAAAACTTTTCTTTTAATACGTTTTTAAGAAAATTGATTTTCCGGGGACTTGATTTCTTTCTTGCACAGTAAATAACTATTTCGTTTTTGATTACCTACAAAAATGGGCTTTTTTATTTGCAAATAGCTGCAGCTGAAATATTTTAATTTCGATTTTCCTAGAGAGCTACACGCAAAGAAAAAATATGGTTGAGGTAACCATAATCAAACAGCAACATACTATGATTGAATTATATGGTTGCAGTCCAATCATATTATTGTCAATCTGAGTTAATAATAATATTATGTATCAACAAAAACAATTAACTTTGTAAATATGAATACACTATTGTTAGATGTGACTAAAATATAATTGAGACTTACCATACCATGTTCTAATATTATAATAATATTGTTAAATGCGACCATATTATTATATATAATAATATTTTGTTTTTTAATCATATATTTATTGGTAAATTTTTTGTTTAAAACAGCTGTGCGTTAAATAGAAAATAAATTAATATTGTTGAAATAAAATGTATATTTAGAAATGTATACTTACATTTGTGTATACACGAAATACAGACACGTATATATAAAGAGATATACATAACTACATATGTTGAATATTTTTATTTATCTACCCTTTTGTTTATAATTTTTTTTATATTTATTTAACACCACACGCGCACTACCAATAGCTTACAAACGAAACACTGAACTGACAGATGTTTCTGAAAAAGATTTTTTTTTAAACTTAACATAGTATGGTTTTGGATAAAATTATATTGCTATTTACATCATATTATTTTTACATAATAATACATATTATATTGTAGTAAAAAATTTTTAACAAAACTATATTGTTAAACTCTAACTTTCTATGAATATAATAATGTAATTATTAAATTCAAACATTACTTTGTTTATCGTAACGTAGTTAATGTTTAAAACAACAATAACTAGTTTGCAACGACCACACATTTGTTTCAGAGAACATAATATTGTTTTCTCAACCATACTAAAACCATATCTTTTCTTTGCGTGTATCATCTGCTATAATTTTTTATAAGTTCAAATTAAAAAATACTATATTTCTATTAGTTCAACTTAAGGGCGCTTCAATAATTTCGATTTCATCAACCTTATACACGAACTCACCGAAATCTTGTTATATACAAAACAAAGTACTCACTTTTGACATTATATTGCATTTATTAATTATTTTAATTTATAAAATTTCCTATAGTACTTGCTGTGGACTTAATTTAATCGAGGAATTAAAGTCAAAAACACAGTTGTTTATACGTAACGCACATAAATTATTAACACTGAAAGAGAACTTAACATAAAGAGTTATGCCAGCAAGGAGTGAACAATAAGAGTACACCAGTGCTGGCCAAGATGGATGAGATTATTACTCTTAGAAAAAATTATATATTGTTTATATAATACTGTATAATATTTCAACTAACAAAATGAATAATACCTTCAGAAAAAATATTATACCAAATCCAAATATTAATTAACAAATCATTTTTCCTTATGGTCGGGCATTTAATTTCATAAATATACCTACATTAATATCTTATTTAAATATAGTGTAGAAATACTCTAGGGATAAACAGCCCATTGTGTTCAATTATTTCATTTATTAATAACCTCATTTAAAATAAATTTCCCCAATAGAAACAGTTGCAAAAGGTCTCATTAAAAAAGCCACTAAACTAAAAAGGCAAACCAGAGCACAGCTTAAATATTTGTTTCAACATTGTATAGAAGTATAAAATTATAAAAGTTAAAATTTAATTTAATTTTTCTGCTGAAAAACTTAATTATTAACAATTTGCCTTTCAAACTTTTAACATAATGTAAATGTCATAGTCATATATTTTTATTGTTGTTCTAACTACTTGACCCAAATAAAATATTTCATTTATTTAAATTTCATAAAAATAAACAGTGGTTAAATATAATAATTTTTACCATGTTTAACAATTCTCTAGATACTAATTGAGGGCATTGGTAAATTGTTTTAGTACATTTGTTTATACTAACTGACACAAAGCTGCAAAATATTAAATATATGTAATTACATACAAAATTACACAAACATGCACTTTTTTACAAATATTTTATTTTGTTCCCAGAGAACATACAGATTTGATGTTAAAAATATACAGAATGTACTCGTAGTTAGGCTTGGTTCGAACTCGTTCACTAGTTCAGTTTTGCCACAAACCAATGATCAAACCCATTTAAATTACAGGGGTTCGATCATTGGTTTGTGGCAAAAATGAACTAGTGAACGAGTGCGACCCAAGTCTACTCGTAGTAGAATTGATTCAAACTTATTAAGTCTGTCGTTTTTGACTCAAACCTATCATCAAACCCATGCAGTTTAAATGGGTTTGAGCATTGTTTTGTATCAAATATTAACTAGTGAACAAGTTCGACCCAAATATACTAATATGTAGACTTGGGTTAATCTCGTTTTCTAGTTTATTTAGGACAAAACCTTTGATTATACCCATGTAATTTAAATGGGTTTGATTAAACATGTATCGAACTCTTTTAGTAGCTCGTTATGAAAAACGAGATATTGAAAGAGTTCGATGCAAGTAAAGGTTTGATCATTGATTAATGACTTAATTTTTGACGCGAATCTATTGAAATTTAATTTGGATCGAACTCATTCAGTCGATCGTTTTTGACACAAACCAATGATCACACCCATTTAAATTAAATACATTTGTAGTTTGGGTCGAACTCCTTCCCTAACCAATGATCAAACCCATGTTATTTAAATGAGTTTGATCATTGGTTTGTGGCAAAAATTAACTAGTGAGCGAGTTCGACCCAAGTCTATACATTTGATCATATCTTTTTGTCAAAAACGAGCGACTGAGTGAGTTTGACCCAAGTCTAATTGAAATTATAAAAGTTTGATTATAGGATTGTGTCTAAAATTATTTAGGTCGACACTAGAGCTGGGTCCAACTCGTTAAATCGTTCACTTTACACAACCCATTGATCAAACCCATGTAATATAAATGGGTTTGATCATAGGCTTGTGTCTAACTAGACTAGACCCAGCTCTAGTCGACACGTTCACTAGTTAATTTTTGACACAAACTTGTTATCAAACTCATGTAATTTAAATGGGTTGGATCATAAGTTTGTGCTAGAGCTGGGTCAAACTCGTTCATTCGTTCATTTGTGCCATAAACCTATGGTCATACCCATTTAAATTGCATGGGTTTGATCATAGGTTTGTGGCAAAACGAACGAATGAGTGAGTTGGACCCAGCTCTTGTTTTTGTCTAAAATGAACGACTGAACGAGTTGGACCCAGTTTTAGTTTGTATCGACTTAAGTCTAATATAATGATCCAAAACTAATGGGTACAATATGTGACGTCCTTTTGCTACTTAGATTACGTATGTATGATGTCGTGAGGTGGAGGCGTAGGAAACACACTAAACAAAGCGCGTTTAGAATTTGACCGATGAACCAAAATATGACGTTCAACACCCCTTGAGGACACAACCGAGAGTATTTAACTCCTGTGTGAAAGTCATACTGAAAAACGATAAATTGAACATAATAATAAGACCAATATTCAAAAACAAAACCCAAGCGTAGCTCGCTGGAGGTCAACAAATGAAAAAATAATGATTCGCCAAATAGCAGCGAGGAAATGAAAATGCCTTGGACATATTTTGAGGCAACCACATGACGGCATCACAATGGCAAACTTAGAGTGGTCTCCAAGGCAGCAATTGCCCTGGTTATCCAAGAAATACCTGACGAAGAAAAGTCTTGTAAGACTGCAAAAAGAAAATAAGGCTTTGGATGATATTAATATAATTTCTGACAATATAATATTATGGAATTCTCTATACTCCCAATAGGAATATTTAAAGGAAAACTATTGTTATAAATATTAAAAATCTTTAGATATATGGTCTTGATTGCAGAAGACTTGTAAGGCTTTCGAAAGTCAAGATTTGACATCTCGCGTTATTAGCAGCATAATAAAAAAGGATTGAAAGAACTTCATACTTAAGAGATATTAGTACAAATTTCTAAGATGATACCTACGAGTCCTTTCTATATGTAATTATTGCTACATTTTCTTTTATTTTGAATTACAGACAAGTAACTCAGTTTTTGTACTAAGGATTGTAGAATGATCTCTACAGAAGTCAATTCATAACATATTCATGATTGCTCAATTTTTCCTTTCGCTGCTAATAACTGAATAATGCTGAACTTTGCAAGACCTTAGAAGTCTTATGTTAGCAAGATTAAGCTTTAGAATAAATTAAATATTATATATTGTACATTTCCGAATTTAACAAGAAAATAATATATTTTTATAGCTATGCTATTTATGTCACGACACAGAAGCTGGGACGTGATTTTCGTAACAAAAATAATCGACACTATATTATGATATCATGCAATAGAACCCTTCTACACCAGACGCTCCAGTTTATGTTTGCTGGGTTCATGCTAGGTAGTGTGTACAATGTACTGTACATGTGTGTTTGTGGGTAATTTTATTAGCGCCCAGTAGCTTCATACATATGCCTGCGCATTTTAAATATTTAAACTTTTTACTTTGGTTAACGCAATTATACTATTGTTTTGTCTGTTTTTAAATTTAAACATTTTATTTACACTCTGCCATGGAAAATGTTGGTTTTATTTTATTTATTTGCAAAGTTGAATATATATCTATATATATATATATTTTTTTTTTGCTTTCATTGCATGAAAAAGATCTCTAATGTGCGTGTCGACACTACTTGTGGTTTTAATGGTGTTTTGTTGCACTAGTACATACTTTGTATACACAAGTGTAATAACTTTACATGGCATTCATTTATTCCTAAGTACATACGTTTACACGTACGCACCTCGGCACTGCAGTACAGAGTTGTGGTATATTTTTTTTTTAATATTTAAATAATATTAAATTCATAAAAATTAAATAAAAGGACATTTTGATGACAGGATGCTATTGAAATTATATTTAATGAAATAAAAACATATACACAGACATACATACATATTTAATAATTTTATATATTTTTTTTTATAAAGTTTTTTATGTGTTTGTTGCATTTAGTTGTATAATATAAGTGTTGACCAAAAATGCTAAAAATAATTAATTTTAGTGGGTGAAAGTTTATATACTTAAAATATAACTTTCATTGAAAAATAAGCACTTTTGCATAAAAAATGTGAATCCGTACGGTTCCTACCCCAGTCGGGGCTATTATTATTCTTGTTTTAGGGATAGAAGTCTAAAACAATCAACACCAAACAATAATTGGTTTTGAAATAATGCATTCTTAATAGGGATATAACAAATACCAGGAATCTACACAGAGAAAATAGTGCCTATTAAATACCTCATAAAATAGAACAAAAAATTAATTTCATAGAGAAAACTTTTTGAAAAAATCAAGAAGAAATCTTTTAGTTTTTATGAGGTTATCTTATTGATTTTTTCAATAAAAAAATTAAAAAAAATTGCGTCTTTATTCTCTGTACTTATGTATTTTCATTCTATACCATATACATATGTATGTATGTATGTAGTATGTTGTAGATGTTATTTATTTATACATACATACATACACATTAGGTTATATTCTTAACTAACTTACTCACCAAGTATTGAACTAGCAAACTTCTACCTGATAGACAAGTACTTTACCCAATATGTTAACAAGCAGCCTGAATAACCATTGAAATTATTGTGCAAACATTCTTATACAAAAATGAAAACGATCATGAAAAAAATTGTCTCTATGTCTATTTATAGATATGAAATAACAAAACACCTCATAAAATCACGAAGATTTCCTTATTAAAAAAATCAATAAGATGCTTTACACATACTCATATAGGAACCTACTAAAATCAAGAAGAAACCCTTATTGAAAAAATCAGTAAGGCAACCTTTAAAAAAAATCAAGAAGGCAACCTAATAAAATCAATAAGAAATCCCTATAGTTTACAATTTATAAGAAAACCTAATAGAATCAAGAAGGTTTTCTCTATGGATTGTTTTTTTGTTCCATAAATAACGGAAATTGTGTAAAAAAAAGTTGTGAATAATAACATTTCTTCTTGATTTTATGTGGTTTTCTTCTTGATAAAATTAATGAGATTTACCACATAAAAACAATAAGGAATCTCTATGAAAAAATCTTCGCTTCTTTCTGCTGGGATACCCCTTAGCCTAAAACCGTTTCATAGAGAAAATCTTCTTGATTCTATGAGACAGTTTTTTCTCTGTGTAATTGTTGCTTCTGATAACGAGCTTAATCGATCACGATTTTTCAGTTTGAGATTATGGCATTCGATATCGAACAATATTATAACATTGTTCGATAGCGAATGCCACAATTTCAAACCGGGAAAAACGTGATCAAAGCAGCTTTAGCTAATTTAAATACTAAAACGAATAACACAAAGGCGTTTTTCGATGTTTGATGTAAATTTAGGTGTATTAATGCAAATGCAAAATATCGTAGCTTTTCTTTAAAATCCAACAACAAAATACACACATAATCCAAAGAAAAGCTTCGATATTTTGCATTTGCATTAACGCACGAAAATTTCCATTAAACATCGAATACCGCCATTTTATTTTTTGAGAAAGTGAGTGCAAATATTACAATACGAGGGCGGTTCGGAAACTTCTTAGCCTAGCACAAAAAGCGCGGTATAAGCAGAAAAAATTAAGTGTTTTGGAAACTCCCATCTCTGCTATGAACACATGTTAAATTTTGTTTCGATCTGGCAACTCCTTCATATAGAAACAGGTGTTCACAAAAGACGCATCCGCGATTTTTTAACAATGTAAAAATTAGAAATGCGTGGTGTCATTAAATATTTACATAAAAAAGGTTTATCGGGACAAGAAATTCATAATGATATGGTGAATGTGTTAGGTGAAAGTGCTCCTTCATATGCAACAGTAAAAAACTGGGTTGCTGAATTTAAACGTGGTCGTACAAGCATTGAAGATGAACCACGTAGTGGACGTCCAAAAACAGCAACAACAACAGAAATTGTAGCCAAAGTGCATGATATGGTATTAAATGATCGACGAATAAAAGTGCGTGAAATAGCTAATATCATGGGCATCTCAAATGATCGAGTCCATTTAATTTTGCATGAAGAACTACAGATGAAAAAGCTTTCTGCAAGATGGGTGCCGCATTTGTTAACAGTCGACCAAAAACGCATAAGAATGAACATTTCTCAAGCTTGTTTGGATCGTTTTAAGCGAAATAAAATGGATTTTAAGTGTCGTTTCATAACTGTTGATGATACATGGATCCACCACTATACTCCAGAGACAAAAGAACAATCCAAACAATGGACTGAAGCTGGAGGAAGTGCCCCAAAGAAGGCAAAAACAATTCAATCGGCTGGTAAGGTTATGGCAATGATTTTTTGGGACTTCAAAGGTATTTTATTGATTGAATATCTGCAAAAGGGTAAAACAATAAATTCAGAGTACTATTGCAACCTTTTGGATCAATTAAATGTACAAATTCGAGAAAAACGTCCTGGCTTACAACACGAAAAAATAATTTTTCATCAAGACAACGCACCAGCGCTCAAGAGTGTTTTAACAATGGCTAAAATCAACGAATTAAAGTACGAGTTGCTTGACCACCCACCTTATTCTCCTGATTTGGCTCTCAGTGACTTTTACCTGTTCCCAAATCTAAAAAACTTCCTTGCTGGCAAGCGTTTTACCTCAAATGAGGATGCAATTACAGTTGTAAACCACTATTTTGAAGATCTTGAGGAAAACTATTTTAATCAAGGGATAGAATTGCTACAAAAGCGTTGGACTAGGTGTATTGAAGTTTCAGGAGATTATATTGAAAAACAAGTAAGAGTGCTATATTCGGCTGTGCCGAATCTTCTATACCCTTTACCAACGTACGTACATATATATAGTATACAGACACGTACATACATATTTGTTTTGTGAAAAAATTTATAATTTTTTTAAAGTTTCCATCTTTGGAGCTATAATTTTCATTTTTCAAATTTCATACACCAAACTTTTCTTTCAGAAGCATAAAATATATTCAATTTATAAAGAAAAAGAAAAAAAACAAAAAGTGTAAGTTTTCCAACCCTGGAGTCATAATTTTGGATTTTTCTGATTATTGTTACCAATCTAGTTCTTTAAAAAATACATAAAATATGTTAAGTGAAAAAAGCAAGAACGAAATAAGCAAAAACTTAGTTTCATTTAATTCCTTTAATATTAAAAAAATCAGTTAAGTGCGACTTTGAATCGCGCACGAAAGGAAGGTTTTTTGCTTTTTTGAAGTTTTTTTCAGTTAAAACGATTTTTTCAGTTTTGTCGCTTTTTTCTCGTTTTGGCGATTTTGTCTGTTTTTGGAGGTTTTTTTCATTTTGGCGATTTTTTCTGTTGTTGGGCTTTTCTTCATTTTGGAGATTTTTCTCATTTTGACGATTTTTTCTGTTTTTTTGGGTTTTTTCGCGATTTTTTTGGCGATTTTTTTGTTTTTTTTTCGTTTTGGTGATTTTTTTCATTTTGGCGATTTTTTTTTCATTTTGGCGATTTTTTTTCATTTTGGCGATTTTTTTCTGTTGTTAGTTTTTTTTCGTTTTGGCGATCTTTTTTCTTTTTTTGGCGATTTTTTTTCATTTTGGCGATTTTTTTCTGTTTTTTAGGTTTTTTTTTTCGTTTTAGCGATATTTTTCATTTTGGCGATTTTTTTTTTCATTTTAGCAATTTTTTCGTTTTTTTGCGATTTATTTTACTCTTAGAAATTTTCTTTTAATTTAGTGCTTTTTTTCATTTTGGCGATTTTTTTCTGTTTTTTTCGTTTTGGTGATTTTTTTCATTTTGGCGATTTTTTTTATTAATTTGGCGATTTTTTTCTGTTTTTAGGTTTTTTTTTCGTTTTGGTGTTTTTTTTCATTTTGGCGATTTTCTTTCATTTTGGCGATTTCTGTTTTCATTTTAGCAATTTTTCCGTTTTTTTGCGATTTATTTTAGTCTTAGAAATTTTTTTTTAATTTGGTGCTTTTTTTCGTTTTGGCGATTTTTTTTCTGTTATTTAGGTTTTTTCTTTTTTTGACGATTTTTTTCATTTTGGCGATTTTGTTCTGTTTTTTAGGGTTTTTTTTTGTTTTGGCGATTTTTTTCATTTTGACGATTTTTTTCTGTTTTTTAGCGTTTTTTTCGTTTTGGTGATTTTTTTCATTTTGGCGATTTTTTTTTCATTTTGGCGATTTTTTTTTTGTTTTTTTTTCGTTTTGGCGATTTTTTTTTCATTTTAGCATTTTTCCGTTTTTTTGCGATTTATTTTAGTTTTATAATTTTTTTTAATTTGGTGCTTTTTTCGTTTTGGCGATTTTTTTTTCTGTTTTGGTGATTTTTTTCATTTTGGCGATTTTTTTTCATTTTGGCGATTTTTTCTGTTTTTTTTTGGGTTTTTTTCGTTTTGGTGATTTTTTTCATTATGGCGATTTTCATTTTGGCGATTTTCTTTCATTTTGGCGATTTTTGTTTTCATTTTAGCAATTTTTCCGTTTTTTTTTGCGATTTATTTTAGTCTTGGATTTTTTTTTAATTTGGTGCTTTTTTTCGTTTTGGCGATTTTTTCTTGTTTTTGGCGATTTTTTTCGGTTTGGCGATTTTATAATTTTTTATTTTTTCAGTTTTACCGTTTTTGAAAATTTCAAGAGTTTTGCTCTTACGGTTTCCAAGATACAGCAAATTGTCAAAATTACATAGTCAAAATTGCATTAACTGATGGAACACCCTTTAATTTAAATTTTTTTAAATTTTTGTGTTAATTTTTGTAGTCTCAAATTTCAAGTGTATATACATACAATTGTATATATACTACATGAGATTTTAAAATTTTTCGTTGCTCGTTTTGGAACACCCTTTAATTTCCAATTATCATGCACTTGTTGTTGTAGCGGCCAAAGGTCTACACACTGTGTCCAAATTTCAGGTCTGTAGCTCTTACGGTTCTCGAGAAAATACTAATATAGTTTTAGACATAGTTAATTTTACATAACACAAAAAGTTAAAGTTTTCCAACCCTGGAAACGTCTTTTTAATTTTTTTGTATTTTTTTAATTTAAAATTCCAATTTTAGTCGTACTGAAGTGTAAAATATGTACATTTATTAAAAAAAAATAAAAATTTGTTTTCGGGAGTTACTTTTATATGGCAAAATGAAGTTTAAGTTTTCCAGCTCTGCAATCGTCTGCCCGATTTTGCTGAATTTCAATACCAATCTATTTTGGAAAATTTCTGACACACCAGTCCAAGAACGAAGTCTCTAGCTCTTCTGGGAGCTTCGGAAAACCGATTTCACGTACAGACAGACGGACAGACGGACAGACGGACAGACGGACAGACGGACAGACGGACAGACGGACAGACGGACAGACGGACATCGCTTATTCGTCTTCCCTATGCATAAGGATCCAGAATATATATATTATATGGCTCGCTTATTGATATTATAGAAATTACAAACGGAATGACAAACCTATATATACCCTTTTACCATTTTTGTTGGTAAAGGGTATAATAAAAATATTTTTGAAAAACTATCTATTCTCTTTCATTGATAGGCTAAGAAGTTTCCGAACCACCCTCGTACGTTAAAAAAAAATCAAATGATTAAAATGTTTGTCGGACCATTTACAGTTCAAAAGTATCATCCAGATATTTTCTGACTCTGGTCATTCATAAATCCAAGAAATCGATTGCGTTCACAGTGCTTTAGGCAAACATCTGAGCCGTTTAGATATTAAAAGTATTTTGGCACTCGTTAATAAACTAAAACTTAAGATTGTAGACAGGGAATCTTCAAATTTTGAGAATTTTTCTAAGATATATGTATAACCAATTAAATTTTTCAATTCTTCCATTTACTAAAATAAAAGTTCTTCAATATATTCAGAATAACTTATACACAATCAAATTTAAAAACTCAATTTATCAGCCTCATTTCTAAACAGCAAATACATTGAAATACGTTCCCGGAATCAATTACCAACAACGTTAAGTATTTTTGAAACAGCGTTAAGTATCGTTAAAAGGAAAAAAATTGAAAACAAAAAAATCTGAAACAGACAAAAACAAGTAAGAGTGCTATATTCGGCTGTGCCGAATCTTCTATACCCTTTACCAACGTACGTACATATATATAGTATACAGACACGTACATACATATTTGTTTTGTGAAAAAATTTATAATTTTTTTAAAGTTTCCATCTTTGGAGCTATAATTTTCATTTTTCAAATTTCATACACCAAACTTTTCTTTCAGAAGCATAAAAT
Organism: Tachina lurida; assembly: GCA_944452675.1. NCBI lineage: Eukaryota > Metazoa > Arthropoda > Insecta > Diptera > Tachinidae > Tachina > Tachina lurida. The sequence continues at coordinate 43,209,921 of OX101752.1, forward strand.
ATATTCAATTTATAAAGAAAAAGAAAAAAAACAAAAAGTGTAAGTTTTCCAACCCTGGAGTCATAATTTTGGATTTTTCTGATTATTGTTACCAATCTAGTTCTTTAAAAAATACATAAAATATGTTAAGTGAAAAAAGCAAGAACGAAATAAGCAAAAACTTAGTTTCATTTAATTCCTTTAATATTAAAAAAATCAGTTAAGTGCGACTTTGAATCGCGCACGAAAGGAAGGTTTTTTGCTTTTTTGAAGTTTTTTTCAGTTAAAACGATTTTTTCAGTTTTGTCGCTTTTTTCTCGTTTTGGCGATTTTGTCTGTTTTTGGAGGTTTTTTTCATTTTGGCGATTTTTTCTGTTGTTGGGCTTTTCTTCATTTTGGAGATTTTTCTCATTTTGACGATTTTTTCTGTTTTTTTGGGTTTTTTTCGCGATTTTTTTGGCGATTTTTTTGTTTTTTTTCGTTTTGGTGATTTTTTTCATTTTGGCGATTTTTTTTTCATTTTGGCGATTTTTTTTCATTTTGGCGATTTTTTTCTGTTTTTAGTTTTTTTTCGTTTTGGCGATCTTTTTTCTTTTTTTAGCGATTTTTTTTCATTTTGGCGATTTTTTTCTGTTTTTTAGGTTTTTTTTTCGTTTTAGCGATATTTTTCATTTTGGCGATTTTTTTTTTCATTTTAGCAATTTTTTCGTTTTTTTGCGATTTATTTTACTCTTAGAAATTTTCTTTTAATTTAGTGCTTTTTTTCATTTTGGCGATTTTTTTCTGTTTTTTTCGTTTTGGTGATTTTTTTCATTTTGGCGATTTTTTTTATTAATTTGGCGATTTTTTTCTGTTTTTAGGTTTTTTTTTCGTTTTGGTGTTTTTTTTTCATTTTGGCGATTTTCTTTCATTTTGGCGATTTCTGTTTTCATTTTAGCAATTTTTCCGTTTTTTTGCGATTTATTTTAGTCTTAGAAATTTTTTTTTAATTTGGTGCTTTTTTTCGTTTTGGCGATTTTTTTTCTGTTATTTAGGTTTTTTCTTTTTTTGACGATTTTTTTCATTTTGGCGATTTTGTTCTGTTTTTTAGGGTTTTTTTTTGTTTTGGCGATTTTTTTTCATTTTGACGATTTTTTTCTGTTTTTTAGCGTTTTTTTCGTTTTGGTGATTTTTTTCATTTTGGCGATTTTTTTTTCATTTTGGCGATTTTTTTTTTGTTTTTTTTTTCGTTTTGGCGATTTTTTTTTTCATTTTAGCATTTTTCCGTTTTTTTTGCGATTTATTTTAGTTTTATAATTTTTTTTAATTTGGTGCTTTTTTCGTTTTGGCGATTTTTTTTTCTGTTTTGGTGATTTTTTTCATTTTGGCGATTTTTTTTCATTTTGGCGATTTTTTCTGTTTTTTTTTGGGTTTTTTTCGTTTTGGTGATTTTTTTCATTATGGCGATTTTCATTTTGGCGATTTTCTTTCATTTTGGCGATTTTTGTTTTCATTTTAGCAATTTTTCCGTTTTTTTTTGCGATTTATTTTAGTCTTGGATTTTTTTTTAATTTGGTGCTTTTTTTCGTTTTGGCGATTTTTTCTTGTTTTTGGCGATTTTTTTCGGTTTGGCGATTTTATAATTTTTTATTTTTTCAGTTTTACCGTTTTTGAAAATTTCAAGAGTTTTGCTCTTACGGTTTCCAAGATACAGCAAATTGTCAAAATTACATAGTCAAAATTGCATTAACTGATGGAACACCCTTTAATTTAAATTTTTTTAAATTTTTGTGTTAATTTTTGTAGTCTCAAATTTCAAGTGTATATACATACAATTGTATATATACTACATGAGATTTTAAAATTTTTCGTTGCTCGTTTTGGAACACCCTTTAATTTCCAATTATCATGCACTTGTTGTTGTAGCGGCCAAAGGTCTACACACTGTGTCCAAATTTCAGGTCTGTAGCTCTTACGGTTCTCGAGAAAATACTAATATAGTTTTAGACATAGTTAATTTTACATAACACAAAAAGTTAAAGTTTTCCAACCCTGGAAACGTCTTTTTAATTTTTTTGTATTTTTTTAATTTAAAATTCCAATTTTAGTCGTACTGAAGTGTAAAATATGTACATTTATTAAAAAAAAATAAAAATTTGTTTTCGGGAGTTACTTTTATATGGCAAAATGAAGTTTAAGTTTTCCAGCTCTGCAATCGTCTGCCCGATTTTGCTGAATTTCAATACCAATCTATTTTGGAAAATTTCTGACACACCAGTCCAAGAACGAAGTCTCTAGCTCTTCTGGGAGCTTCGGAAAACCGATTTCACGTACAGACAGACGGACAGACGGACAGACGGACAGACGGACAGACGGACAGACGGACAGACGGACAGACGGACAGACGGACAGACGGACAGACGGACAGACGGACAGACGGACAGACGGACATCGCTTATTCGTCTTCCCTATGCATAAGGATCCAGAATATATATATTATATGGCTCGCTTATTGATATTATAGAAATTACAAACGGAATGACAAACCTATATATACCCTTTTACCATTTTTGTTGGTAAAGGGTATAATTATTACCTAACACAAATAAATTATAACAAAAATTAAAAATTTTAAAAACCCCCGAATTATCTAGAAAAGATATGACATCTTCTAAACGAATTGACCGATTTTCTTCAAACATGGTTAAGAACCATCTCGATCAAGTTACCTTTCAAACCGATAAAACTAAATCAAAATCCGTCCAGCTGTTTGGGCTGAACGTGGACATGGACAGAAACACAGATAAAGAGATACACAGATACACAGACACACACTACAAACTTATAACACCCCTTTTTTGCTCGGGGGTTAATAATAATTTTTTTATTATCATTTTGATATATTTTATAATAACTTTGCGAATAGCTTTAATTTTTGTTTTTTTTAGTAAATTAATAAATTTTTTTATTAAAATGTTTAGGTGATTTTATTGCTTTGTTAATGCTACGAGGGCGGATCAATAAGTCCGTGAATTTTTTACTGAAATACAGTTTTTTTTGCAATTTATTTTTCAATATAATATCCTTTTAACTTAATACACCTTTCTCCAGTTTTTGTATCCCTTCCAAAAAATAGGATTTTTCGAGGTTCTTAAAATAGGTACATATTTGTTTGGTCAATAATTTCATCGTTGGAGCTAAATCTCTTTCCACCGAACCATTTCTTTAAGTTTAGAAATATGAAGTAGTCACTAAGGCCTAAATCCACAGATTATGGCAGATTGGATACCAATTCATAGCCCAATTCATAGAGTTTTGCCATTGAGACTGCACACGTGTTCACTTGTACATTATCTTGATGAAAAATAACTTATTTTTGGGCCATATGGTATCGTTTTCTTTTTAAATCCTCTTTAAATCGGTGTAATAAGTTGACATAATATTCACCGTTTATTGTTTTTCCCTTTTAAAGGTAATCGATGTGGATTATACTGCGTGCAACCCAAAAAAACTGTTGCCATTACCTTATGGGCCGACAAACTCACCTTGACCTTCTTCGGAGCAGGGAGCAGGTTCACCCGGAGAAACCCATTGTTTAGACTGCTGCTTGGTCTGCGGAGTACAGTAACAGATTCATGTTTTATCCACAGTTACAAAATGCCGCAAAAACTCATTCGGATTGCGGTTAAACAACTACAATTAATCCTTTAAGGTTATCACACGTATACGCGGCACCCATTTAACAAACAACTTTCTTAAACCCAGCTGATCATTTCAAATCGAAACCACACTGCCATATGAAATGCCTATGGCATGAGCAATCTCACACACTTTTATTCGTCGATTGGCCAACACTATATCGTGGATTTTTTTCGACATTTTCGGGTGTACTGGCCTCAATTGGCCGTCCAGAACGGTCAGCGTTATTTGTACTTGTGCAACCACAACGAAAGTCAGTAAACCACTTTTTTATCTTTGAAATCGATGGCGAAGAGTCCCCATAGTATTTATGGAGTTTTTTCTTGGTTTGATGGATGGTTTTTTTTCGCAAAAAATAATATTTAATGAGCAGTCGAAATTCACTTTTTTCAATTTTTAGAAAAAGACACGAGGTTGTATGTTTAGAACAGCTGTTATGCTTGAAACACAACTGGGACGAACGAAGAATGTTTCAGTGCGACCTTTCGTCATAAAAAATAAAACATATTTGCGCATATGAAAATAAACCCAACACCACCGTAGAACGAAATTCGTCGTGTGTGACCAACTCTGAGATAGGTTTATGTCTAAAGGGTGTTTTTTATTGAGGTAAAGAACTTTAAGTTGGCATCACTTTTTTAACTGGCGGCCATTTTGTCAGCTGTCAAGTGATTAATATTTAGTTTGGTTTGCCATTTCATCATGAACAGGTTGACAAAAGAACAACGCTTGCAAATCGTGCAAATTTATTTCGAAAATAATGGTTCAGTTCGCGAAGTTTACCGCTCCGTCCATTTTATGGTCGACATAATCGTCCATCAGAGCAATTAATTCGGTTAACCATGGATCGTTTTCGCACTACGTTTACTCTATGTGATAGTACGCATCCGCAGAGACGTCGAACAGTGCGCACCGAAGAAACAATTGCCGCTGTAGAGCAAAGTGTTGAAGAGGACCCGAATGAATCGATTCGCCACCGTGCACAGCAATTGGAGCTTTGTCCATCAACTTTATGGAAGATTTTGAAGATTTTGAATGTGGATGAGTTGTGGTTCCAACAAGACGGCGCTACATGCCACACAGCGCACGTCACAATCGATTTATTGAAGGAAACATTCGATGAGCGCATAATTTCGCGGAATGGACCTGTCAATTGGCCACCAAGATCGTGTGATTTGACACCATTGGATTATTTTCTTTGGGGATATGTGAAGTCGCTCGTCTACGCCAACAAACCAGAAACGTTAGGGGACTTGGAAGCCAACATTCGTGGCGTTATTGCCAACATACGGCCCCATATGCTCGAAAAAGTGGTTGAAAATTGGACCTGTAGAATTGGCTTTATTCGAGCCAGCCGCGGCGGCCACATGCCCGAAATCATATTTAAACATTAATGGCATAAAATTATCCTTCCAATAAAGCCAAATTGATGGACATTAAAACGATTTTCTTGTGTTTTATTTCAATTCGAAGTTCTATACCTCTAAAAAAACACCCTTTATTTTGTACGCAGACGAACGACAAAAAAACAATTTACTCTCTCTCTCTCTTTGGATACACAATCAGGGTTGTCAGAATTTTTCCGAGCTATTTCGCCAAATTGATATCAAAAATCGCCATAAATCGCCAAAATTGATTTTATGTGGTTTTTCTTAATATATATTTGATAATAAATTTGTTTTTATATAACACTTCTTTTAATATAAATTTTTAAAAAATAATCTTATAGAAATTCAGCAGCAAATCGCCAAAAGCAGAAATAAAATCGCCAAAATTTTTTTTATTTATGTTATTAAATGCAAAACGCATTAGTAATTAATTAATATAAGAAAAATCATCAAAATCAAATTGCTTTAATCGGGTATGTTCTGTATTCCACACCTTTTAATTTCACGTGGAATATTTTGCAGAATAGTTTTGGCAGGTTTTATTTTTGAAACTACTCCTTTAACAAACTAATTTTCCTGAATTACTAAAATTTTCAAATTCAATTTTGTTAAAAAATAGCCATTAATTCGCCAAAAAAAATGTATTTATCGCCAGAAAAATTGCCATGTCGCCAAATCAAAAATTTAGTCGCCAAACAAGTTAAAAATCGCCACGTTTGGCAAGAAATCGCCGTATCTGATAATTCTGTACACAATAACCAACTTTATCAATTATGAGAGCAGAATTCGGTGAGTAAATTCGTCGTTATTGTGCTTCATATGACAAATTTACTCAGCGAATTCTTATCGACGAATTCGTCATCGTAAACGAAATTCGTCGTTCGTCCTAGCATTAAACGCAAAGTAAATGACGACACTTGCTCAAAATTTGACAGACATCTATTCACAGGTGGTACTTGGAAGTAGTGCTGGGATACTATCGATATTTTCTACTATCGATATCTATCGATAGTTCAGATTTCACTATCGATACTATCGATATTACAATCGACTGAATGTTTGTACTTGAGAAAGTAAAATATTACAATTTTTGATCGGGTTAAAGTTAGTTTTTTATCACTTTATTGAAAGTATATAGTCTTATATATATTTTATTATGTACGTATGTATTTGCGAAAGCTATTTCAGGTGACAGTTTTTGAAAAATTTTGCTGATGTCAGTTGAAAATTTTTTACGTTTTCAAAACTGCATTTGAAATAATATCGATGTCGATATTTTCTTCTATCGATATTTTCGATATTTTCAAACTATCGATAGTATCGATAGTCTATCGATAGTATCCCAGCACTACTTGGAAGAGAGTTGCATTTCATATAACTACGAGGCAAGTTCGAAAAGTTACGTACTTTGCTCTACGTGTATGTATTTGCAAGGAAATGTGTTTAAGGTGGCGTATAGAGCCACCGTTAGAAAATATATCTTTCCTTAGAATCACCTTTTTCAAATAAATAATGGTATAAAAATTACAAAATCATATGGAGCAGTTTTTAGAAAAATTGTGTTGCATTGCATTTAAATCTCTGGATGGCGCTATTGGTCCGGTTCGGAAATGCATCAGTGCTCTACATCATATGAGCAAGCTTTCACTTAAAATGCAGTACAAATGCGCTGATAATTTTATTTAGTAGTACTCATGTTTGTACCTCATATTTGACAATTATTTGTGCATTATCTACTTCAGCGAAGCACTTTAGGACATATAAATTTACATTTGCAGCGTAGTGATGCATTTTAGAACAGGCCCACAGTTTATCTATTTTGTGGCTTGAAAAAATGTGTATTATAAATTTGTATAAACGTATTTAGATATATTAGGTAGACTACAAAAAACCTAGCTTTCTACTTTCAACTGCTGTATAAGAAGTTTGTTTCAATTGTCATTTGAAACATTTTGCTATCAAACGATAAAGGCTTCATTATTTATTTAAATATAGATATGTATACCCAGTAAAAAAAGACACTCCAAAAAAGTCATGAAAATGTAGAGTTTGCGATCTGGAAGTAGTGCAAATTTCGATCCGATGTAATGATTTTTACATAGGGTTGTCATTGCAAGAAGTTCTATTTTTCGCTGCCTGGTCACCGAATTGGAAGCGATTTTAAGAAAAATTTCCTTTTTTGTGTTCTATGATAATATTTTCATCTAGGAAAAATTGCTAATAGTTACCTATTTTAACAATTAGTTTCTTTTTATAGGAATTTAAGCGCGAAACAGTAATTTAATGTAAATTTAAGCAAATAACTTTAAAATTTTAGACCAAAAATAGTTCATGTTTCTTAAAAAAAAACGATTTTTTAAAAATTCTGGTGAGTAATTTCTAAAACTAGAGAGGAATTACAAGGTTTTGTATGACTAAAATAAACTTCTACTTGGTTTTCTGCTAACTATCGGCAAATTAAAAATATCGATTTTTTGGAAGCAATGAAAATGTACTTCCTTTAGAATGACTTCCAATTTTTTTTACTGGGTACATATGTAAATATAAATATTTCTATGCACTCACCCATACTCATGTAGAAGACAGCTGCCGCAATATAATGCCACAAATGCATATGTTCCAAATGCATTTTGATGTATTTTAAATTCACTCTTTTATGATGACTTTTACAAATTTGAAACATATTATTATTATTTTTAGTTTTGTTTTAATGTTTATGTTTTAGTGTTATATTTTGCATTTGCATCTGCTCGTTCTATTTTTCTGGTAAGTGTCGTTAACAATTTGTGTTAGTTGTAATGCTTTGTTTTAATCATGTAAGAATTGTTGCAATGACCCAGTTTTGTTTATAACAAGTACACAATTACATACATACACATGCAAACATACATACATACATATGTACATACACACAAAGTTATTAAGATCATTAATTTATAAAAAAGAAAAACTTTCAAATTATGGTTTTTTTTTTTGTAAGTCTGTGTTTGTGTATATTTTGCACAAATTTACATACAAATGGAAGGGAATGAATTTAATGATAATTTACATTTGTAGTACGAGTATAGTTTGATTTGATTTGCTTGTTACCACTGGCTTAAAAATTTTATTATTATTTGTATGTAAATATAAAATTATATTTTATTTGTTGCTACAAAGAGGACAAACTCCAATTTTTTTATATCCTAAAGACTCCATTTTGTCTGAGAGTTTTTTTTTTTGTTCATTTGTTTTGTTTTTTATTAAGAGTAACGAACAATTTTATATTTATTTTATTTTATATTTATATTTGTTTACTTTTTAACTTAAAGTTAAATTTCCTTTTTTTATTTCTTCCTTTTGTTGTCTTATTTGAATTTTTATGATCTCAATTGAGGGTTTGTCAGATTTGTTTTCTTTTTTTATATTTTTCAATAATGTTATTTATTGTTGGCTTTATGGAGATGCAGGACGGACAGTTATTATTATATACACAACTATCTGATTTCAAAAATTCAAGACTTTCTGCTCCAATTTTTTGAGTAAAATACTCGTGGTGTTGCTTGTCTTGTTGGCAATTGTTTATACATACATATGTATATAGTTTTTATATATTATGCAGCATTAAAAAAAGTAAAGGATACTGTTTAAGTTTCTTTGAAATTTTATATACGTTTATATTTTAGTATTTGTCACTCTGCATTTGCTGTCATTTATCGTATCAATTGCTGTTGTTGTTTGTATTTTTTTTATGGCTTTTCTTTTATCCGCATCCGTTTTAGTCATTTTGTAGAATTTACAGTTATGAGCTCATTTAAATGTTTTTATTGTATTATAACAGCTATTGTGTTTTGTTGCTTTCTAAATTATATTATGACTTCATTTTGTTGTTTCTTAACGCCAACACTTAATTCATTGCTTGCTTGCTAGTTTGTTTGTTTTTGGCGCAAGGCAAAAGAAAAATTTAAAAGAATTTGTCTAGCTGAAAAGGAAGTACACACATACATAAATACATACATACATATAACAAACACTTTCTACAAATTATCAATAAATATTATTATATTTTTGTTGTTGTTGTTGACCCGTTTCGTTTTTATGAACCCGCTGTGCTAAATATTTTAAAATTCTTTTGCATTAAGCTTTTTTGTTTAAGGACAGCATTGTCTTTTTTCCCTTCTATGCTATTGTTATCTATTTCCCTAACATTTATTTCTATTTTTCTTTGTCCTTTACGCTCCCAGAATCCGTTTTATTTTATTTGTGATGTTCTACATTTTGTTAATATTATTGTCTGTTACAACGCTCTGGTTTTTGTATCTCAAAGGACCTACGTAATTTATTGTTATGGTTCATTTGTTTATTGCACGTTTTTATACTTAAATGTGTTTGTTGTCTGCGCATTTGGTGTTGTTTTTGTTATTGCCGTTGCTGTTGTTGTTGTTGTTGTTGTTGTTGCTGCTGCTGTGCCAAGTCTGCAATGAATTAAATATGATCAAAATGAGTAAAGGTAAATTCTTTAATGCAAAACAGCTGAATAAAAAAGCTGTTAAAAGCAAATCGATTTGTTTGTAAATTTATTACTTTTATGGGAATTAATACATAACTAATGTTAACTTATTTACTTCAATGTTTAGTTTAGAGATAATATACTATATTATTCATGCCGTTAGCCCAGTTATAAATTGAACTTTGTATTGCGGACTCCATGGAGTCTTTTTTTATATTAAATTGCAGATCTATAACAAAAAGTAAAATATATTCATACACATGTGTACGCAAGGGTTTGGTTTAAAAATTTCTATTAATTCTTAAGAACCTAAGAGCATAATTTTACGCTTAAGTTTTAAATACATAAGTAAAACGTTGTCTTAATATGGAAAGGTCCTAGCTCATTGTTTGTTTATTTTGTTAATAAACAAATTATTTCTTATGAATTGAATTAGGCTACTGTTGGTAACGCTTTTTAAGCCAAATTACATGTGTTAATTATTAATGAACAAATAACATCAAAGTTAGTTGTAAATATTCTGACAACAACACATAGTTGAACGGAACAGCCAGCCGTTTTCGAAGGCCACTAAACCTTCCTCATCAGCGTTCTTCTGTGTTTTGGTCCACTGTGTGTGGTGTCAGTTGATGTAGATGTCTGCCCTATATACGAAACTTTATTGCAAATGGAATATGTGAATATGTGAATTGAAAAATGCAATGAATCAAACCAATTCACATATTCCCTTTGCAATAAAGTTTCGTATATAGGGCAGACATCTACATCAACTGACACCACACACAGTGGACCAAAAACACAGAAGAACGCTGATGAGGAAGGTTTAGTGGCCTTCGAAAACGGCTGGCTGTTCCGTTCAACTATATGTTGTTGTCAGAATATTTACAACTAACTTTGATGTTATTTGTTCATTAATAATTATCACATGTAATTTGGCTTAAAAAGCGTTACGAACAGTAGCCTAATTCAATTCATAAGAATTTAGAAACAAATACAGTTCGAAAAATAATAATTAACTTAAACAACATATTTTTTTTTATTGTTGTATTAAAAGATTTTTAAGTATTTACAGCCTTATTTATAACTAGTAAGAGTGCTATATTCCAGCTGTGCCGAATCTTATATACCCTTTACCAAAGTGCGTATATGTAGTATGGAGATACATACATAAGCACATACATATATATTTGGTTTGTGAAAAAATTTATATTTTTTTGCTCTAGTGCAATTTTTAGTAAGTGACCTCTCGGTATTTTTCGATTAAATATTTTGTTTTCCGTACCTTTTACGGTTTGACAACAAGAAAAAAATAATTTGACCAAAAAAAATTAATTTTCCAACCCTGAAATCATAATTTTAGATTTTTTGTGATTCCTTATACCAATCTAGTAGTTCTTAAAAAAATATATAAAGTATGTTAAGTGAACAAAGAAACAAGCAAATTAAAAACAAATTATTTTATTTAGTTACTTTAATATCCAGAAAAAATTTACAAGTTTCCAGCTCTGTAGCTGTGGTGTGTGTGTTTTATTTTTATAATTTTTTACAACAATATTTTCTTTCCAAAACGTAAATATATATAATTTAAAAAGAAATAGAAAAAAATTAATTAGAACTAGTTAGTTTTATATTTCACAAAAAGTGTAACTTTTCCATCCTTGGAATCATTCTTTTTTATTTTTCTGATCTCTTACACCATTCTCTTTCTTTTAAGAATATAATATATGCTTAATTTATAAACAAGTAAGAGTGCTATATTCGGCTGTGCCGAATCTTCTATACCCTTTACCAACGTACGTACATATATATAGTATACAGACACGTACATACATATTTGTTTTGTGAAAAAATTTATAATTTTTTTAAAGTTTCCATCTTTGGAGCTATAATTTTCATTTTTCAAATTTCATACACCAAACTTTTCTTTCAGAAGCATAAAATATATTCAATTTATAAAGAAAAAGAAAAAAAAACAAAAAGTGTAAGTTTTCCAACCCTGGAGTCATAATTTTGGATTTTTCTGATTATTGTTACCAATCTAGTTCTTTAAAAAATACATAAAATATGTTAAGTGAAAAAAGCAAGAACGAAATAAGCAAAAACTTAGTTTCATTTAATTCCTTTAATATTAAAAAAATCAGTTAAGTGCGACTTTGAATCGCGCACGAAAGGAAGGTTTTTTGCTTTTTTGAAGTTTTTTTCAGTTAAAACGATTTTTTCAGTTTTGTCGCTTTTTTCTCGTTTTGGCGATTTTGTCTGTTTTTGGAGGTTTTTTTCATTTTGGCGATTTTTTCTGTTGTTGGGCTTTTCTTCATTTTGGAGATTTTTCTCATTTTGACGATTTTTTCTGTTTTTTGGGGTTTTTTCGCGATTTTTTTTGGCGATTTTTTTGTTTTTTTTCGTTTTGGTGATTTTTTTCATTTTGGCGATTTTTTTTTCATTTTGGCAATTTTTTTTTTTTTTTCGTTTTGGTGATTTTTTTCATTTTGGCGATTTTTTTTTCATTTTGGCGATTTTTTTTCATTTTGGCGATTTTTTTCTGTTATTAGTTTTTTTTCGTTTTGGCGATCTTTTTTCTTTTTTTGGCGATTTTTTTTCATTTTGGCGATTTTTTCTGTTTTTTAGGTTTTTTTTTCGTTTTAGCGATATTTTTCATTTTGGCGATTTTTTTTTTCATTTTAGCAATTTTTTCGTTTTTTTGCGATTTATTTTACTCTTAGAAATTTTCTTTTAATTTAGTGCTTTTTTTCATTTTGGCGATTTTTTTCTGTTTTTTTCGTTTTGGTGATTTTTTTCATTTTGGCGATTTTTTTTATTAATTTGGCGACTTTTTTCTGTTTTTAGGTTTTTTTTTCGTTTTGGTGTTTTTTTTCATTTTGGCGATTTTTTTTTCATTTTGGCGATTTTCTTTCATTTTGGCGATTTCTGTTTTCATTTTAGCAATTTTTCCGTTTTTTTGCGATTTATTTTAGTCTTAGAAATTTTTTTTAATTTGGTGCTTTTTTTCGTTTTGGCGATTTTTTTTCTGTTATTTAGGTTTTTTTTTTTGGCGATTTTTTTCATTTTGGCGATTTTGTTCTGTTTTTTAGGGTTTTTTTCGTTTTGGCGATTTTTTTTCATTTTGACGATTTTTTTCTGTTTTTTAGCGTTTTTTTCGTTTTGGTGATTTTTTTCATTTTGGCGATTTTTTTTTCATTTTGGCGATTTTTTTTTGTTTTTTTTCGTTTTGGCGATTTTTTTTTCATTTTAGCATTTTTCCGTTTTTTTGCGATTTATTTTAGTTTTATAATTTTTTTTAATTTGGTGCTTTTTTCGTTTTGCGATTTTTTTTCTGTTTTGGTGATTTTTTTCATTTTGGCGATTTTTTTCATTTTGGCGATTTTGTTCTGTTTTTTAGGGTTTTTTTTCGTTTTGGCGATTTTTTTTCATTTTGACGATTTTTTTCTGTTTTTTAGCGTTTTTTTCGTTTTGGTGATTTTTTTCATTATGGCGATTTTCTTTCATTTTGGCGATTTTTGTTTTCATTTTAGCAATTTTTCCGTTTTTTTTTTTTGCGATTTATTTTAGTCTTGGATATTTTTTTAATTTGGTGCTTTTTTTCGTTTTGGCGATTTTTTCTTGTTTTTGGCGATTTTTTTCGGTTTGGCGATTTTATAATTTTTTATTTTTTCAGTTTTACCGTTTTTGAAAATTTCAAGAGTTTTGCTCTTACGGTTTCCAAGATACAGCAAATTGTCAAAATTACATAGTCAAAATTGCATTAACTGATGGAACACCCGTTAATTTAAATTTTTTTAAATTTTTGTGTTAATTTTTGTAGTCTCAAATTTCAAGTGTATATACATACAATTGTATATATACTACATGAGATTTTAAAATTTTTCGTTGCTCGTTTTGGAACACCCTTTAATTTCCAATTATCATGTACTTGTTGTTGTAGCGGCCAAAGGTCTACACACTGTGTCCAAATTTCAGGTCTGTAGCTCTTACGGTTCTCGAGAAAATACTAATATAGTTTTAGACATAGTTAATTTTACATAACACAAAAAGTTAAAGTTTTCCAACCCTGGAAACGTCTTTTTAATTTTTTTGTATTTTTTTAATTTAAAATTCCAATTTTAGTCGTACTGAAGTGTAAAATATGTACATTTATTAAAAAAAAATAAAAATTTGTTTTCGGGAGTTACTTTTATATGGCAAAATGAAGTTTAAGTTTTCCAGCTCTGCAATCGTCTGCCCGATTTTGCTGAATTTCAATACCAATCTATTTTGGAAAATTTCTGACACACCAGTCCAAGAACGAAGTCTCTAGCTCTTCTGGGAGCTTCGGAAAACCGATTTCACGTACAGACAGACGGACAGACGGACAGACGGACAGACGGACAGACGGACAGACGGACAGACGGACAGACGGACAGACGGACAGACGGACATCGCTTATTCGTCTTCCCTATGCATAAGGATCCAGAATATATATATTATATGGGTCGCTTATTGATATTATAGAAATTACAAACGGAATGACAAACCTATATATACCCTTTTACCATTTTTGTTGGTAAAGGGTATAAAAAAAGGAAAAATTAGTTTTAGTAAATTACATTGATATAACAAAAAAAAATTTAAAGTTTTCCAACCCTGGAAACGGCTTTTTAATTTTTTTATATTTTTTTTAATTTGAAATACCAATTTTGTTCGTACTGAAGTATAAAATAAATTTATTTATTAAAAAAAACTAAAAATTGGTTTTCGTTAGTTACTTTTATATATGCAAAATAAAGTTTTAGCTTTCCAGCTCTGCAACCGTCTGCCCGATTTTGCTGATTTTCAATACCAATCTATTTTGGACCATTTCTGACACACCAATATAAGAACGAAGTCTCTAGCTTTTCTGGGAGCTTCGGAAAACCGATTTTACGGTCAGACAGACGGACAGACGGGCATCGCTTATTCGTCTTCCCTACGTTTAATGATCCAGAGTATATATACTTTACGGGTCGCTTATTGACATTCTATACCCTTTTACAATTTTTTGGTAAAGGGTATAAAAAGTCGGCGAACTATATTAAAATGGGTATCAATCGACGGGTATTTTAAAATCAGCTTTCTCTTATGATTTTTCATATCGATTGACCATTTAGCATATTTAATGGGTCAAAGTTGGTCGCAGATGGGTTTTTTGATTTTTTTTTATAAACACTAGTTGAACCGTGTTTTTTCAAAATCGTGTAAAAAAGAGTTGAGTTTGAGTGTACATTCAGTTTTAAGGCCTTATTTATAAAAATTATTAAGGCTTTATAAAGGCTTAATAAGAAAAATTTTTCATGAAAATCTGTTTTATAAACCCTTTGTAAAGCCTTAACAATTTCTTAAAAATAATAAGGCCTTTAGATATTTTGAAAAAATTGGGGTAATGCCCTAATTCTGTTCGAAAATTGCATCGCCTTGTCTATGGACGAAAAAAAAGCAGCAATTGAGATTATTTAAAACAATTCTTATTTATTGTCTATGCTAGAAGGTTTGTGTATTTGCTTTATGATTTTGTTCCAAACATTATCTGCTTGGCTCACGATGTCGACAAGAAATTTCCTTTCGCTTATTCATGCATATTGAAAACAAAAACAAATTTTCTTATTTTATCATATATTTTCAAAACTATTCTATAAATACTTTATAGGGCATTTACATCAGCACAAAATCTAGCATATTTTGATTAAAATCTTTATCAAAATCTATACCGTTTACACACGATTTTTTTTTTGTTGACATTTATCAAGATTTTTTTTTTATCCAAAACAAAACCCATCAGCTGATTTGTTTTCAAAGCTATAACCAAACAACTGCATTGTAGCCAATTCACACACTTTTTTAAGCAGACCGTAGCTAATTCACTCACCTTTTGTTGTACAGGGTAGTAAAGAATAAATAAAAACATTAGATTTTTATTAGAGTTCCTACAAATCTACTGATTTCGTTTTGTATGGGAAAACTGGAAAAAAGCAGCTTGATTTAGCTCGAAATCTCAAAAATAATAGATTTCGAGACATTGTAAATGCACTATTAATTTAATTTTTATGTTTTCAAAACATGACAATAATATTTTTATTTTTCATTATCAAGGACTACAACTATTTTTGAAAAAAAAAATAATAAATTAGAGAATTCAAAAGCCAGAACTCCAAAGTATTTTCAAACAAAAGGGTCCTAAATCTTCTTACTGAAATAGGGCGTAAGTTGCCTTAAAACAGGCGTTGCCTTAACTTAAAATAAACATTCTTTAAAAAACAGTAAAACAAAATTTCACACTAAAATGAATTTTAAAAATTTCTTCTATGTTTATTTTTAATGAAAGTAAATGCTTAAATTACATTAAGGATATTTTATTTCATTAAACCATTGCAAGAAAAGTAAAATAACGTTAATAATATTTGCTAGTTTTATATTTCACAAAAAGTGTAACTTTTCCATCCTTGGAATCATTCTTTTTTATTTTTCTGATCTCTTACACCATTCTCTTTCTTTTAAGAATATAATATATGCTTAATTTATAAACAAGTAAGAGTGCTATATTCGGCTGTGCCGAATCTTCTATACCCTTTACCAACGTACGTACATATATATAGTATACAGACACGTACATACATATTTGTTTTGTGAAAAAATTTATAATTTTTTTAAAGTTTCCATCTTTGGAGCTATAATTTTCATTTTTCAAATTTCATACACCAAACTTTTCTTTCAGAAGCATAAAATATATTCAATTTATAAAGAAAAAGAAAAAAAAACAAAAAGTGTAAGTTTTCCAACCCTGGAGTCATAATTTTGGATTTTTCTGATTATTGTTACCAATCTAGTTCTTTAAAAAATACATAAAATATGTTAAGTGAAAAAAGCAAGAACGAAATAAGCAAAAACTTAGTTTCATTTAATTCCTTTAATATTAAAAAAATCAGTTAAGTGCGACTTTGAATCGCGCACGAAAGGAAGGTTTTTTGCTTTTTTGAAGTTTTTTTCAGTTAAAACGATTTTTTCAGTTTTGTCGCTTTTTTCTCGTTTTGGCGATTTTGTCTGTTTTTGGAGGTTTTTTTCATTTTGGCGATTTTTTCTGTTGTTGGGCTTTTCTTCATTTTGGAGATTTTTCTCATTTTGACGATTTTTTCTGTTTTTTGGGGTTTTTTCGCGATTTTTTTGGCGATTTTTTTGTTTTTTTTTCGTTTTGGTGATTTTTTTCATTTTGGCGATTTTTTTTTCATTTTGGCAATTTTTTTTTTTTTTTCGTTTTGGTGATTTTTTTCATTTTGGCGATTTTTTTTTCATTTTGGCGATTTTTTTTCATTTTGGCGATTTTTTTCTGTTATTAGTTTTTTTTCGTTTTGGCGATCTTTTTTCTTTTTTTGGCGATTTTTTTTCATTTTGGCGATTTTTTTCTGTTTTTTAGGTTTTTTTTTCGTTTTAGCGATATTTTTCATTTTGGCGATTTTTTTTTTCATTTTAGCAATTTTTTCGTTTTTTTGCGATTTATTTTACTCTTAGAAATTTTCTTTTAATTTAGTGCTTTTTTTCATTTTGGCGATTTTTTTCTGTTTTTTTCGTTTTGGTGATTTTTTTCATTTTGGCGATTTTTTTTATTAATTTGGCGACTTTTTTCTGTTTTTAGGTTTTTTTTTCGTTTTGGTGTTTTTTTTCATTTTGGCGATTTTTTTTTCATTTTGGCGATTTTCTTTCATTTTGGCGATTTCTGTTTTCATTTTAGCAATTTTTCCGTTTTTTTGCGATTTATTTTAGTCTTAGAAATTTTTTTTAATTTGGTGCTTTTTTTCGTTTTGGCGATTTTTTTTCTGTTATTTAGGTTTTTTTTTTTTGGCGATTTTTTTCATTTTGGCGATTTTGTTCTGTTTTTTAGGGTTTTTTTCGTTTTGGCGATTTTTTTTCATTTTGACGATTTTTTTCTGTTTTTTAGCGTTTTTTTCGTTTTGGTGATTTTTTTCATTTTGGCGATTTTTTTTTCATTTTGGCGATTTTTTTTTTGTTTTTTTTCGTTTTGGCGATTTTTTTTTCATTTTAGCATTTTTCCGTTTTTTTGCGATTTATTTTAGTTTTATAATTTTTTTTAATTTGGTGCTTTTTTCGTTTTGCGATTTTTTTTCTGTTTTGGTGATTTTTTTCATTTTGGCGATTTTTTTCATTTTGGCGATTTTGTTCTGTTTTTTAGGGTTTTTTTTCGTTTTGGCGATTTTTTTTCATTTTGACGATTTTTTTCTGTTTTTTAGCGTTTTTTTCGTTTTGGTGATTTTTTTCATTATGGCGATTTTCTTTCATTTTGGCGATTTTTGTTTTCATTTTAGCAATTTTTCCGTTTTTTTTTTTTTGCGATTTATTTTAGTCTTGGATATTTTTTTAATTTGGTGCTTTTTTTCGTTTTGGCGATTTTTTCTTGTTTTTGGCGATTTTTTTCGGTTTGGCGATTTTATAATTTTTTATTTTTTCAGTTTTACCGTTTTTGAAAATTTCAAGAGTTTTGCTCTTACGGTTTCCAAGATACAGCAAATTGTCAAAATTACATAGTCAAAATTGCATTAACTGATGGAACACCCGTTAATTTAAATTTTTTTAAATTTTTGTGTTAATTTTTGTAGTCTCAAATTTCAAGTGTATATACATACAATTGTATATATACTACATGAGATTTTAAAATTTTTCGTTGCTCGTTTTGGAACACCCTTTAATTTCCAATTATCATGTACTTGTTGTTGTAGCGGCCAAAGGTCTACACACTGTGTCCAAATTTCAGGTCTGTAGCTCTTACGGTTCTCGAGAAAATACTAATATAGTTTTAGACATAGTTAATTTTACATAACACAAAAAGTTAAAGTTTTCCAACCCTGGAAACGTCTTTTTAATTTTTTTGTATTTTTTTAATTTAAAATTCCAATTTTAGTCGTACTGAAGTGTAAAATATGTACATTTATTAAAAAAAAATAAAAATTTGTTTTCGGGAGTTACTTTTATATGGCAAAATGAAGTTTAAGTTTTCCAGCTCTGCAATCGTCTGCCCGATTTTGCTGAATTTCAATACCAATCTATTTTGGAAAATTTCTGACACACCAGTCCAAGAACGAAGTCTCTAGCTCTTCTGGGAGCTTCGGAAAACCGATTTCACGTACAGACAGACGGACAGACGGACAGACGGACAGACGGACAGACGGACAGACGGACAGACGGACAGACGGACATCGCTTATTCGTCTTCCCTATGCATAAGGATCCAGAATATATATATTATATGGGTCGCTTATTGATATTATAGAAATTACAAACGGAATGACAAACCTATATATACCCTTTTACCATTTTTGTTGGTAAAGGGTATAAAAAAAGGAAAAATTAGTTTTAGTAAATTACATTGATATAACAAAAAAAAATTTAAAGTTTTCCAACCCTGGAAACGGCTTTTTAATTTTTTTATATTTTTTTTAATTTGAAATACCAATTTTGTTCGTACTGAAGTATAAAATAAATTTATTTATTAAAAAAAACTAAAAATTAGTTTTCGTTAGTTACTTTTATATATGCAAAATAAAGTTTTAGCTTTCCAGCTCTGCAACCGTCTGCCCGATTTTGCTGATTTTCAATACCAATCTATTTTGGACCATTTCTGACACACCAATATAAGAACGAAGTCTCTAGCTTTTCTGGGAGCTTCGGAAAACCGATTTTACGGTCAGACAGACGGACAGACGGGCATCGCTTATTCGTCTTCCCTACGTTTAATGATCCAGAGTATATATACTTTACGGGTCGCTTATTGACATTCTATACCCTTTTACAATTTTTTGGTAAAGGGTATAAAAAGTCGGCGAACTATATTAAAATGGGTATCAATCGACGGGTATTTTAAAATCAGCTTTCTCTTATGATTTTTCATATCGATTGACCATTTAGCATATTTAATGGGTCAAAGTTGGTCGCAGATGGGTTTTTTGATTTTTTTTATAAACACTAGTTGAACCGTGTTTTTTCAAAATCGTGTAAAAAAGAGTTGAGTTTGAGTGTACATTCAGTTTTAAGGCCTTATTTATAAAAATTATTAAGGCTTTATAAAGGCTTAATAAGAAAAATTTTTCATGAAAATCTGTTTTATAAACCCTTTGTAAAGCCTTAACAATTTCTTAAAAATAATAAGGCCTTTAGATATTTTGAAAAAATTGGGGTAATGCCCTAATTCTGTTCGAAAATTGCATCGCCTTGTCTATGGACGAAAAAAAAGCAGCAATTGAGATTATTTAAAACAATTCTTATTTATTGTCTATGCTAGAAGGTTTGTGTATTTGCTTTATGATTTTGTTCCAAACATTATCTGCTTGGCTCACGATGTCGACAAGAAATTTCCTTTCGCTTATTCATGCATATTGAAAACAAAAACAAATTTTCTTATTTTATCATATATTTTCAAAACTATTCTATAAATACTTTATAGGGCATTTACATCAGCACAAAATCTAGCATATTTTGATTAAAATCTTTATCAAAATCTATACCGTTTACACACGATTTTTTTTTTGTTGACATTTATCAAGATTTTTTTTTTATCCAAAACAAAACCCATCAGCTGATTTGTTTTCAAAGCTATAACCAAACAACTGCATTGTAGCCAATTCACACACTTTTTTAAGCAGACCGTAGCTAATTCACTCACCTTTTGTTGTACAGGGTAGTAAAGAATAAATAAAAACATTAGATTTTTATTAGAGTTCCTACAAATCTACTGATTTCGTTTTGTATGGGAAAACTGCTTTAGCTTGATTTAGCTCGAAATCTCAAAAATAATAGATTTCGAGACATTGTAAATGCACTATTAATTTAATTTTTATGTTTTCAAAACATGACAATAATATTTTTATTTTTCATTATCAAGGACTACAACTATTTTTGAAAAAAAAAATAATAAATTAGAGAATTCAAAAGCCAGAACTCCAAAGTATTTTCAAACAAAAGGGTCCTAAATCTTCTTACTGAAATAGGGCGTAAGTTGCCTTAAAACAGGCGTTGCCTTAACTTAAAATAAACATTCTTTAAAAAACAGTAAAACAAAATTTCACACTAAAATGAATTTTAAAAATTTCTTCTATGTTTATTTTTAATGAAAGTAAATGCTTAAATTACATTAAGGATATTTTATTTCATTAAACCATTGCAAGAAAAGTAAAATAACGTTAATAATATTTGCTATGCTTTCTTCTCTGTTCTTCTTCACACCACAAATATTTTTTTTTGGTACAAAAAATAAACAAAAACATTTTATATGCATGTTTGCTAACAAAAAAAATTTATGAATTTTTTTCTGCAAAGGTTTAGAGTAGCGTTCTTGTTTTGGTTTTTAAAATTCCACATACAAAAAACCACAATTGAAGCGTGCCAATATTTTTTCACTAAAAAAAATTTATATATATAAATGGAGTAAAACCGAAATATACAAAAATATGTCCCCTGTTAAATACCAGAATTTGTTAACAAACATGCCAAAAAAAAAATTTGCACCATTTTTGCCAAATATAATACCAAACAGACATGTATTCATTTATACGAATGTCGTATCCGCTATTTGAAACGGATGTTACTTTTTATAGGCTTGTTAAGTTGAACTGAGAAAAATATTTGATTTTTGTTAAATAAAAATTTTAAATATTTGCAAAATTGCACAAATAAAACTTTTTTATGCATCATAAATTGAACCATAAATTTACTGCATTGTATAGTTTAATTAATTATGAAATTTGAAAAAAGTTATAAATTTGAGAAAACTTGTATATTAATAATACAGCACAGCAAACTTATGTACATACATATGTCAAATTTGACACTTATTGTCAAGCAGCTGAGGCCATCTTCTGTGACACTGCACAAAAAAGCAACCGTGTTTGGTAGTATTAGCCCATCGTTGAAGGCACTGTTGCCAGAAAATTTTTTCTCCTAAGATCTCATATGCAAAAGTTTTTTTATATAAAATAGAGAATTTATGGAAAACATTTACCATATGCACTTTCATTCCTTTCCATTGATAAAATTTTTAAAAGAACTTTCATTTGGGCATTTCCACAGGAATGTCAACTTTTTGTAGCGTGCGACAGCAAGCAAATATGCTTGTTTTTTTTTTAAGAAAAGCGAAACTTTTTTTCACTTCTTTATATATTTGTGTAGGCTGTCAGCAGCTCTACGTCAGGTAAAATTTTAAGAAAAATCGCTTTACGTTGTTCAGAAATACAAGGCTAATTTCTTGTTGTCGCACGCGACAAAAAAGTGAAATTTCATTTGTTTCTTTTAAAGATTGCTCTTTAAAATCAAACATTTTACAAATTTAATCACTAATGTCAGTACAAAACTTTACACACTTATTAACAATTTTTCTCAGTTTCATTTAATGTTGTTTGTATAGATCAGTTTAATAGACATATGTATAAGTTTTCCAAAAAAATTTTGCACTTCTTGTGTTGTTCGTTCGTGAGCTTCTGGCCATTTTGTCTACATTTTCATTTCCTACCAACCCAGCGTATCCACGTACCCAGCAGAGTGTGACCTTATTCATGCTGCTTAGCTGTTTTAGCTTAATGTTATTAGTTTTTTTTCGTTTTGGCGATCTTTTTTCTTTTTTTGGCGATTTTTTTTCATTTTGGCGATTTTTTTCTGTTTTTTAGGTTTTTTTTTCGTTTTAGCGATATTTTTCATTTTGGCGATTTTTTTTTTCATTTTAGCAATTTTTTCGTTTTTTTGCGATTTATTTTACTCTTAGAAATTTTCTTTTAATTTAGTGCTTTTTTTCATTTTGGCGATTTTTTTCTGTTTTTTTCGTTTTGGTGATTTTTTTCATTTTGGCAATTTTTTTTATTAATTTGGCGACTTTTTTCTGTTTTTAGGTTTTTTTTTCGTTTTGGTGTTTTTTTTCATTTTGGCGATTTTTTTTTCATTTTGGCGATTTTCTTTCATTTTGGCGATTTCTGTTTTCATTTTAGCAATTTTTCCGTTTTTTTGCGATTTATTTTAGTCTTAGAAATTTTTTTTAATTTGGTGCTTTTTTTCGTTTTGGCGATTTTTTTTCTGTTATTTAGGTTTTTTTTTTGGCGATTTTTTTCATTTTGGCGATTTTGTTCTGTTTTTTAGGGTTTTTTTCGTTTTGGCGATTTTTTTTCATTTTGACGATTTTTTTCTGTTTTTTAGCGTTTTTTTCGTTTTGGTGATTTTTTTCATTTTGGCGATTTTTTTTTCATTTTGGCGATTTTTTTTTTGTTTTTTTTCGTTTTGGCGATTTTTTTTTCATTTTAGCATTTTTCCGTTTTTTTGCGATTTATTTTAGTTTTATAATTTTTTTTAATTTGGTGCTTTTTTCGTTTTGCGATTTTTTTTCTGTTTTGGTGATTTTTTTCATTTTGGCGATTTTTTTCATTTTGGCGATTTTGTTCTGTTTTTTAGGGTTTTTTTTCGTTTTGGCGATTTTTTTTCATTTTGACGATTTTTTTCTGTTTTTTAGCGTTTTTTTCGTTTTGGTGATTTTTTTCATTATGGCGATTTTCTTTCATTTTGGCGATTTTTGTTTTCATTTTAGCAATTTTTCCGTTTTTTTTTTTGCGATTTATTTTAGTCTTGGATATTTTTTTAATTTGGTGCTTTTTTTCGTTTTGGCGATTTTTTCTTGTTTTTGGCGATTTTTTTCGGTTTGGCGATTTTATAATTTTTTATTTTTTCAGTTTTACCGTTTTTGAAAATTTCAAGAGTTTTGCTCTTACGGTTTCCAAGATACAGCAAATTGTCAAAATTACATAGTCAAAATTGCATTAACTGATGGAACACCCGTTAATTTAAATTTTTTTAAATTTTTGTGTTAATTTTTGTAGTCTCAAATTTCAAGTGTATATACATACAATTGTATATATACTACATGAGATTTTAAAATTTTTCGTTGCTCGTTTTGGAACACCCTTTAATTTCCAATTATCATGTACTTGTTGTTGTAGCGGCCAAAGGTCTACACACTGTGTCCAAATTTCAGGTCTGTAGCTCTTACGGTTCTCGAGAAAATACTAATATAGTTTTAGACATAGTTAATTTTACATAACACAAAAAGTTAAAGTTTTCCAACCCTGGAAACGTCTTTTTAATTTTTTTGTATTTTTTTAATTTAAAATTCCAATTTTAGTCGTACTGAAGTGTAAAATATGTACATTTATTAAAAAAAAATAAAAATTTGTTTTCGGGAGTTACTTTTATATGGCAAAATGAAGTTTAAGTTTTCCAGCTCTGCAATCGTCTGCCCGATTTTGCTGAATTTCAATACCAATCTATTTTGGAAAATTTCTGACACACCAGTCCAAGAACGAAGTCTCTAGCTCTTCTGGGAGCTTCGGAAAACCGATTTCACGTACAGACAGACGGACAGACGGACAGACGGACAGACGGACAGACGGACAGACGGACAGACGGACAGACGGACAGACGGACAGACGGACATCGCTTATTCGTCTTCCCTATGCATAAGGATCCAGAATATATATATTATATGGGTCGCTTATTGATATTATAGAAATTACAAACGGAATGACAAACCTATATATACCCTTTTACCATTTTTGTTGGTAAAGGGTATAAAAAAAGGAAAAATTAGTTTTAGTAAATTACATTGATATAACAAAAAAAAATTTTAAGTTTTCCAACCCTGGAAACGGCTTTTTAATTTTTTTATATTTTTTTTAATTTGAAATACCAATTTTGTTCGTACTGAAGTATAAAATAAATTTATTTATTAAAAAAAACTAAAAATTAGTTTTCGTTAGTTACTTTTATATATGAAAAATAAAGTTTTAGCTTTCCAGCTCTGCAACCGTCTGCCCGATTTTGCTGATTTTCAATACCAATCTATTTTGGACCATTTCTGACACACCAATATAAGAACGAAGTCTCTAGCTTTTCTGGGAGCTTCGGAAAACCGATTTTACGGTCAGACAGACGGACAGACGGGCATCGCTTATTCGTCTTCCCTACGTTTAATGATCCAGAGTATATATACTTTACGGGTCGCTTATTGACATTCTATACCCTTTTACAATTTTTTGGTAAAGGGTATAAAAAGTCGGCGAACTATATTAAAATGGGTATCAATCGACGGGTATTTTAAAATCAGCTTTCTCTTATGATTTTTCATATCGATTGACCATTTAGCATATTTAATGGGTCAAAGTTGGTCGCAGATGGGTTTTTTGATTTTTTTTTATAAACACTAGTTGAACCGTGTTTTTTCAAAATCGTGTAAAAAAGAGTTGAGTTTGAGTGTACATTCAGTTTTAAGGCCTTATTTATAAAAATTATTAAGGCTTTATAAAGGCTTAATAAGAAAAATTTTTCATGAAAATCTGTTTTATAAACCCTTTGTAAAGCCTTAACAATTTCTTAAAAATAATAAGGCCTTTAGATATTTTGAAAAAATTGGGGTAATGCCCTAATTCTGTTCGAAAATTGCATCGCCTTGTCTATGGACGAAAAAAAAGCAGCAATTGAGATTATTTAAAACAATTCTTATTTATTGTCTATGCTAGAAGGTTTGTGTATTTGCTTTATGATTTTGTTCCAAACATTATCTGCTTGGCTCACGATGTCGACAAGAAATTTCCTTTCGCTTATTCATGCATATTGAAAACAAAAACAAATTTTCTTATTTTATCATATATTTTCAAAACTATTCTATAAATACTTTATAGGGCATTTACATCAGCACAAAATCTAGCATATTTTGATTAAAATCTTTATCAAAATCTATACCGTTTACACACGATTTTTTTTTTGTTGACATTTATCAAGATTTTTTTTTTATCCAAAACAAAACCCATCAGCTGATTTGTTTTCAAAGCTATAACCAAACAACTGCATTGTAGCCAATTCACACACTTTTTTAAGCAGACCGTAGCTAATTCACTCACCTTTTGTTGTACAGGGTAGTAAAGAATAAATAAAAACATTAGATTTTTATTAGAGTTCCTACAAATCTACTGATTTCGTTTTGTATGGGAAAACTGGAAAAAAGCAGCTTGATTTAGCTCGAAATCTCAAAAATAATAGATTTCGAGACATTGTAAATGCACTATTAATTTAATTTTTATGTTTTCAAAACATGACAATAATATTTTTATTTTTCATTATCAAGGACTACAACTATTTTTGAAAAAAAAAATAATAAATTAGAGAATTCAAAAGCCAGAACTCCAAAGTATTTTCAAACAAAAGGGTCCTAAATCTTCTTACTGAAATAGGGCGTAAGTTGCCTTAAAACAGGCGTTGCCTTAACTTAAAATAAACATTCTTTAAAAAACAGTAAAACAAAATTTCACACTAAAATGAATTTTAAAAATTTCTTCTATGTTTATTTTTAATGAAAGTAAATGCTTAAATTACATTAAGGATATTTTATTTCATTAAACCATTGCAAGAAAAGTAAAATAACGTTAATAATATTTGCTATGCTTTCTTCTCTGTTCTTCTTCACACCACAAATATTTTTTTTTGGTACAAAAAATAAACAAAAACATTTTATATGCATGTTTGCTAACAAAAAAAATTTATGAATTTTTTTCTGCAAAGGTTTAGAGTAGCGTTCTTGTTTTGGTTTTTAAAATTCCACATACAAAAAACCACAATTGAAGCGTGCCAATATTTTTTCACTAAAAAAAATTTATATATATAAATGGAGTAAAACCGAAATATACAAAAATATGTCCCCTGTTAAATACCAGAATTTGTTAACAAACATGCCAAAAAAAAAATTTGCACCATTTTTGCCAAATATAATACCAAACAGACATGTATTCATTTATACGAATGTCGTATCCGCTATTTGAAACGGATGTTACTTTTTATAGGCTTGTTAAGTTGAACTGAGAAAAATATTTGATTTTTGTTAAATAAAAATTTTAAATATTTGCAAAATTGCACAAATAAAACTTTTTTATGCATCATAAATTGAACCATAAATTTACTGCATTGTATAGTTTAATTAATTATGAAATTTGAAAAAAGTTATAAATTTGAGAAAACTTGTATATTAATAATACAGCACAGCAAACTTATGTACATACATATGTCAAATTTGACACTTATTGTCAAGCAGCTGAGGCCATCTTCTGTGACACTGCACAAAAAAGCAACCGTGTTTGGTAGTATTAGCCCATCGTTGAAGGCACTGTTGCCAGAAAATTTTTTCTCCTAAGATCTCATATGCAAAAGTTTTTTTATATAAAATAGAGAATTTATGGAAAACATTTACCATATGCACTTTCATTCCTTTCCATTGATAAAATTTTTAAAAGAACTTTCATTTGGGCATTTCCACAGGAATGTCAACTTTTTGTAGCGTGCGACAGCAAGCAAATATGCTTGTTTTTTTTTTTAAGAAAAGCGAAACTTTTTTTCACTTCTTTATATATTTGTGTAGGCTGTCAGCAGCTCTACGTCAGGTAAAATTTTAAGAAAAATCGCTTTACGTTGTTCAGAAATACAAGGCTAATTTCTTGTTGTCGCACGCGACAAAAAAGTGAAATTTCATTTGTTTCTTTTAAAGATTGCTCTTTAAAATCAAACATTTTACAAATTTAATCACTAATGTCAGTACAAAACTTTACACACTTATTAACAATTTTTCTCAGTTTCATTTAATGTTGTTTGTATAGATCAGTTTAATAGACATATGTATAAGTTTTCCAAAAAAATTTTGCACTTCTTGTGTTGTTCGTTCGTGAGCTTCTGGCCATTTTGTCTACATTTTCATTTCCTACCAACCCAGCGTATCCACGTACCCAGCAGAGTGTGACCTTATTCATGCTGCTTAGCTGTTTTAGCTTAATGCTGTATTCCCAAGCTAACTTAGAAGTAATTTCATATGAGCTGAGTGCCTTGAAGGCAGCCTGACTATCCAAGCAGATGGCTATTTCTCTCCCTCGGTAGTACCTGTAAAGATTAAATTGTTTTCATCTCTCAATCGCACAAGCTTCCGATTGAAAAATGGTACGAGATTTTCTAAACGACTCGTGTTAGTTAGTCCTTGGTCCTACGACTCCCACCAGAGAACCTGTCGGCGTTTTGGAGTGTACAGTCAGTGTTCAACCTGATGGTACCAGTTTCAAAGGAATACCAGGGGTGCTATTTCCCCCATTCCCTTCTCTTGGCCAGTACAGTTTCAAAGCTCTTGTCAGAATTATATACTTTATTCATCATGTCAGAGGGTAGCGCAAGTAGGGGAAATCGTCTTGCAGGGATGATTGCTCCTACTGGCTAATTAGACAGTCCCTGCCTGTACTTTTCCCCACAATGCTGATTACTTTTTGTCTAGCAGCAATCTCTATTACAATCCTCAAAGGTGAGAGTTCAATGAGAACTTCAATAGCCGCCGTAGGACACGTCCTCATAGCCCCTGTTATAAAGGGTGGTTAAATTTTAAGGGCCGATGTTGTATGTGAACCAAACCTAAACGTCAAGTTTTTTTCTGCATTTCATTTAACATTTCTCAATTTCAGACTAACTCAACGCGTTAAAGTTATTCAGGCTTATTATGAAGTGGATAATCAATTTTCGAAGAAAATCATCTTCAGTGATGAGGCACATTTTCACCTCAGTGGATTCGTCAATAAGCAGAATTGCCGCATTTGAGCGAATGATAATCCAAGAGTGATTCTCGAAAAACAAATGCACCCAGAAAGAGTGGCTGGCGGCATCATCGGGCCGTATTTTTTCCAAAATGAGGTCGGTCAGCCAGTTATTGGGAATGGTGTTCGCTATCGTGAGAAGATAACGAGCTTTTTATAGTCCAAATTGGAAGATATGGATGTGGACGATATGTGGTTTCAACAGGACGATGCCACTTGCCACACAGCTAACGAAACAATGGCTCTTTTGCGCGACAAATTCAATGGCCGTATTATCTCACGTGGTGGCGATGTCAATTGGGCGCCAAGATCATGTGATTTGACACCGTTGGATTTCATTCTTTGCATTTATTTGAAATAAAAAGTGTACGTCGATAAGCCAGCAACAATTCAAGAGTTAAAGAATGATATAATTCGGAACATTAACGGCATAGAACCTCAATTATGCCCATAGCTGTTACGTAATGATTAGTGATCGTAATGATTGATTACTTTTTTTTTAAGTTGAAGTAATGACTTAATTACGATTATATTCAGTTTCGCACGATTACTAATTGATTACGTTTACTAATAACGGAAAAGTAATCTGAATTACTTAAAATTACTAAAAATAATCCAAAAGAATCAAAAGTAATCAAAAAATAATCCGATTACTTCCAAGGATTACTTTTGATTATTTTTAATTATTTATTAAGAATCAAATGTAATCTTTGAAAGTAGTCGGATTACTTTTTGATTACTTTTGATTCTTTTTGATTATTTTTAGTAATTGTAAGTAATTCAGATTACTTTTCGATTATAGATAATCGTAATCAATTATTTATCAGCAATTCTTTTGAAGACAATTATATAGTCATTACAATTCTTTTTAAAAATTTAACAGCAACCGATCCTCTTTAGCCGATTCTGGTAGTAGCTAGCCTGACCCTGTTCGACCAGGCAACAGCACCAT